>VDFB02127293.1:0-29800 GCA_007258455.2 Sequoia sempervirens | reverse complement strand
ATTTTAAAGAAAATGACACACAGAGTTATCCTTGAAACATGGCAACCAATGTATAGGAATATCACATGTCACTGTTATTGTTTTGAAAATGCTAATACAAATATTTCTTGGACATTCTTAGTAAACAACCAACTCATTTGAAAAATGTATATTGTTTTCTTCTTTTATTTGTGTATAAATGCTGCATTTGTTGCCATTATATTATAATGAATCATGCTACAATGAAGACTTTTTTGGTGGTGGGACTCTGAAATGAATATGGGGTAATAATGAGAAATGTTGTTATATAAATAATTGTTACTCTGAAGATTGTATCTGATCATTATTTGTATATATGTCATGCAAAATAATGACATCAAATCATTAGTTGTTTATATCTTCCCATATTCAAGCAGTTCTCCCTTGAAATAACCTTGTCAACATCAAATAATTTTTTTTTTTTTTTTTTTGACAGACCCAATGCCTCTATAGACAAATGACTACAATAGTTTTCTAATATTTTTGTAACTATTACGCAAGTAATTGGTAAAATATTTGATGTATTTACAATGAGCAAAAACGCTCAATATTACAAGATTTAAAAAATAGAAAGTTTCTAAAAAGAAACTTCTCTTATCACCAAAAATACAATATATTACAAAGTTGAGCATTAAATAAATAATTAGGAAATATTATTTTAATACCCTCCCTTAATGCTCAATCTGTCAACTACACCAAGACGCCCCTTGAATTTTACAAACTTATCTGTACTGAGCAACTTGGTAAGAATATCTGCTGTCTGCTCTTCTGTTGGAACATACAACAATTGAACTGATCCGTCATCAACAAGCTTCCGAATGAAGTGACAATGAGTTTCCACATGCTTGGTTCTTTCATGGAAGACTAGATTCTTGGCAAGTTTGAGAACTCCCTGATTATCACAAAACAAGGGAGTCGGACTTGCTTGAGATATTTGCATATTTGCAAGCATCCGGCGAAGCCAAACTGCCTCACAAGCTGCCTTAACTGCTCCCCGATACTCTGCTTCTGTCGAGGAAAGAGCCATTGCTTGCTGTTTCTTACTAGTCCATGTGACTGCACCAGATCCCAAACTGAACACATACCTAGATGTTGATTTCTTGTTATCAATTGAACCTGCCCAGTCTGAGTTTGTGAAACCAGAGAGTCTAGGATCGTGACTCCTAGTGTAAAGAAGTCCATAATCAGAAGTGCCCTTTACATAACGCAACACATGCTTCGCTGCTACCTAATGATCAACCTTGGGGGCTGACATGAAGCGTGAAATGTAGCTCATTGCAAAATTGAGATCATGCCTAGTGGCAGTAAGATAGATGAGGTTGCCCACTAGCTGCCTGAATAATGATTTATCTACTATCGGTGAGTTTGACTTAGCTGACAACTTAAGCCCTTTTTCCATGGGTGTGGAGGTAGGTTTGCAATCCTGCATTCAGAACTTATCCAGTAGACTTTGAGCATATTTGGATTGGGAGATGAAGATACTACTCTCCGTCTGTCAAACCTCAACACCTAAACAGTAGTGCAAAAGTCCCAAATCTGTCATGTCAAATGTGCTGCACAAATCCTGTTTGATCTCAACGATCAAATGTGCCGAGCTGCTAGTAATGATCAGGTCATCCACATAGACAACTAGAATAAGTATAGCACTACCAGTTTGTTTGACATATAGATTAGAGTCAGATGGACTCCTTTGAAAGCCATGATCTATGAAGTACTTGTCAATCTTGATGTACCAAGCCCGAGGAGCCTGTTTCAGGCCATAGAGTGCTTTTACCAATCTGCACACCTTGTGTTCTTTACCAACAACCTTGAATCCTGGAGGCTACGTCATGTAGACCTCTTCTTTCAACTCACCATTAAGGAAAGCACTCTTAACATCCATCTGATGGACTTTCCAGCCAAACTGGGCTGCTAAGGCTTGGACGAGCCGAATGGTACTCATCTTGGCTGTAGGAGCAAAGGTCTCCTCGTAGGCAATGCCTTCTTTTTGTGAGAACCCCCTTGCAACGAGATGAGCTTTGTACTTGTCAAGGGTTCCGTTAGCTTTGTATTTAACCTTATACACCCATTTGTAGCTAATGGGTTTCTTCCCTGGAGGAAGATCAAAAAGGACCCAAGTGTGATTCTTTTGAAGACTTTGGTATTTAGCCTCCATAGCATTTTCCCACTCAAGAATTCCTTTAGCCTCTGAATATGTCTGAGGCTCATAGACACTGTGAATGTTGGCCATGAGAGCAAAATTAATTGTATGCTGCTGTTTGCTCTTATTCACGGATGATCTACCTCAATGAGCTCATCAAAGTAAATGAAGATCTCAATAAGTCTTAGCCCGCCATTTAGAGCAGGAAGAGTAGGGTGCCAGCATTAGATGCTTGAGGAGGCTGGGGTGGTTGTGGATCTGAAACAGGTTCATCATGTGTAAGATCCATATCATCCAGAGGAAAATCAGGTTGAGCATCATCAAAGATAGAATCTTCATCATCCCTCCCATCAGGTGAACCTAACGGAAGACAAACACCCAAATTAGAAGCCTTCAAGGGCTGATCCTCAGAATGCTGAATAGACAAGGAAAGGTGAAAGGGTCCTCGTTCTTCATCAAAGACAACATCCCAACTGAAGATGAGACGATCAGTGTCTACATCAATCAACCGATAAGCCTTATGGTTGTCACCATACTCTGTGAACATAAGCTTTTGACTCTTAGAATCCAACTTTGAGTGCTTGGCATCTGGAATCCATACATATGCTAAAGAGCCAAAGATTTTCAAATGACTGATCCTAGGTTTGTGACTAGTCCAAGCTTCCTCAAGAGTCTTCCCCTTAACAGCGTGGGTAGGAGACCGATTAAGGAGATAGACAGTAGTGTAAACTGCTTCTGTCCAACATTTGTTAGGGACACTCCTGTGTTGTAACATGGAACGAGCCATCTCAACAATTGTACGATTGCGTCGCTCTACAACACCGTTTTGTTGAGGAGTGTAGGGTGTGGTTAACTGGTGTTTAATTCCATGTGTATCACAGAAGTTGGAGAAAGCAGTAGAGCAATATTCCCCCCCATTATCTGACCTAAGAGTGATTATGCAACAACTAGACTCTTTTTCTTCTAAGGCCTTAAACTTCTGAAATACATTAAACACATCTGATTTCTGTATAAGAAAGTACACCCACATTTTACGATTGAAATCATCAACAAAAAGCAAGAAATACGTGCAACCAATAACATAAGGTGTATTCATTGGCCCACATACATTAGCGTGAACCAACTGCAATACCTTAGAGGCTCGCCATGAGTCACCATCTGTTAACGGTGTCCTGTGCTGCTTCCTAGCCTGACAAGCTCCACAAACACCATGATGCCGAGTCTGAATGTCAGGTAAACCAGCTACAAGTCCCTCTTGAGCTAGCTGAGAGAGATAGTGTACATTTAAGTGCCCATACCACTGATGCCAAAGATTGGTAATAGCAGAATTTCTGGCTGCCATGGCTAACTCCGGAGAATCTCCTGTATCCACAAGTCTGTATAGACCATGATCCTCAATACCAACAGCCATTGTGGTGCAAGTCTCCCGATCAACAATGGAACATTTGTGTTTACTAAATACCACATCCAACTGAGGAGAATGCCGCATGATCTGATTGATTGAGAGAATGTTTAGTTCCATGCTAGGAACATAGTAAACATTGAGGAATATAAGATTCCTCCCACCAAACTAAATCTGAACAGTGCCCTTGCTGACAATTGTATACTCTTCACCTCCTCCAAAAATAACTGAGTCAGTGAAAGGAGAGAAGTCTGTGAACGAGTCACGCTGATGGGTGAAGTGTCGCAAAGCACCAGAATCAATATACCAGGCAGAGGACTTTACATGATCTGCAGGTCTTTTAGCCATAAATGTGTAAAAGGCAGATTCCTTTGAAGAGCACAAAGATATACTGAGAGGGGGGGGGTGAATCAGTATATCAACAAACTTTTGCCCTTTACAACCTTTATCAACTTCAAATTCTAACACAAAATCAACTATACAAGAATATCACAATATGAACAAGTTGACACCAAGATTTTACGTGGAAACCCTTACGGGATAAAACCACGGTACAAATAATGTACTTTATGAATTATATATGCTTTTACAATGAATGTAGGCACCAACCTACTTGAATCACCAATTATGTAGTTTAGTAGGCATCAACCTACAAAGAGCACCAACCCTTAATTCTGATTTAGTAGGCACCAACCTACAAGGAGCATCAACCCCTAATTCTGATTTAGTAGGCACCAACCTACAAGGAGCACCAACCCCTAATGTTAGTAGGCACCAACCTACTAGAAGTCCAACTCCCACTCACCAAACACCAACTTAGCAAAAACAATAACTTGAATGAATTGTATTCCACCTTCAATGTTGCTTCTTCAACGGATGATGGACAATTAAGATCTCTTCAATACTACTCTTCCACTTGATTTATCTTCCTTGAATGATATTCACATAAATCAGCATATGATGAATTCACTCTTCTTTCACATGCAAATCTGCCTCTTATATTCTCTTCATTCAAATCTGCTCATCACTTACACTCTATCTTGTGCAATAGATGATCTTTTCACAAATCTGATCCAAGTTATGTACTCTTTCCTTTACAAACTGATCATATACATATACTCTCTTTTTCCACAATTCTGATCCAAATCAAGTACTCTATCATAAATCTTATCCAAATATATGTACTCTCTTCGTCTTCAAACTGATGGCAATTACTTACTTCAAATATGATCTTAAATACCACACATGTTCTTTATATCTACCTGCACTTATCCTTTATATGTGGACTGCATACAACTTTCAATATGAATCTGAAGTACTCTGTATCTGAACCTGCCCTTGATCTGCTCTTTATCAGATTATATCATTAAATACTTTTCTTCTCAACTCACACTTCTTCTTTGATGTAGGTTGTCTCTTTAATGTCCACACAATAGAATTTATCTTTTGATCTGACTCTTCAAATGATATATATTTTCACACACACTCTTCTTGACAAATCTGAATTGAATCAAATTTATATATGCTGGTCACAAATTGCAACCTTGGTGAAAGATCATATCTTTCAAAATTTGTTTTGGTACCCTTTAGTTTTTCATCTTTTCATATCACAAATTGCACCTCTTAGACTTTGAATAAATTTGATATTTTTATCATTTAAAGAATAATTGCTCCTCTTCAGATTTTAATAAAGTTATATTAAAAGAAATCTGATTTTGTAATGCATCCCTTCATAAATTTGCATCAATAAATCTGAAAGATCGCACCTCTCCATTTTTTATTAATCTGAATTTTGCATAACATAAATCGTGCCTTTTATGAAGTGCTTGCATCCTTCTACGCATCATTTCATAAAGCTAATTTGCTTTCTTAAGAATCGTATCTTTTGTTTGATTGTGCCTTTTCATTGTCTTTTTCTGACTTTTGTCCTTTCTTTATTTTGTCTTTTTGTCACTTTGTTTTTTGCTGTTTGTTGCTTTATGAAATCGTAGCTTTATTTGATTTTTCTTTAACAATGCTGCCTTTGGTCTTTTAGTATTTGACTATCTTCTCTTTCCAGAATCACATACTTATATCCTTTTAAATCTGCACATAATCTCCTTCCTTATATAATCTGAAATATATCTGTTTATACTCTTCAAAAATCTGAAATATTAATAACATTTAAATGTGTTGCTATATGTATCTTCATCAAAGACATTTAAATGTGTTGTTATCTTCAGTTTAACATCCCGTCCTTCTGAAGTTCATTATCTCCATCGTTCTTTTTAGTGATTGCTGAGCAAGGCTGATTCATGCGATTCTCTTTTGATAATCTCATCTATCTTTTACTGCTGTCTTGCTTCCTTGACTGACATTGCCATCTGATCGACCTCATACATCTGCATTTTAATCTGCTCATAGGATCTAATAATGATGAACAACGGTATTTGATTTTAAGAGATTGATGATATGTCTCCAAGATATGCTCATTTGTTTATGTCTGAGACTTCATCTTCTTAAGGTACGATCATGCAGATTTCCTTACTCTAACTTGACATCAAATACAAACTTCTAACAATCTCGTCCATACATCAATGATACTATGCTTGGACAACAAAACCTTTCTTGATATCACTTTGACATAAAAAAAAACTTCATCTTGTCAACTTGACATCAATGACAATATTTCCAACATCCTTTTGCTCAGTGTGCTCGACAACATTCGCTTTCTGCTGAGACC
The DNA here is from genome assembly GCA_007258455.2 of Sequoia sempervirens. Taxonomy (NCBI): domain Eukaryota; kingdom Viridiplantae; phylum Streptophyta; class Pinopsida; order Cupressales; family Cupressaceae; genus Sequoia; species Sequoia sempervirens. Next base: position 23,518 of record VDFB02127293.1, on the reverse strand, counting down.
CTTCCTACTTCTTCTGTTCAGAAGCCAAACGCTGACGACAATCCTTCTTCATGTGACCATATTTGTGGCAATAATTACATTGAATGTTCTTTTTCTTAGGGTTGCTCGGAGGTTGACTTGAGCCTTTCTACTGCGAAAGCTGACCTTTCCCTTTGTTCTTAGGCTGAGATTTAGTTGCAAAAGCTTGTTTTGTAGAGGATGATGAGACACTACTACCAAACTGTTGTTTCCAGCGGTCTTGCTGCAAGAGGATAGTACAAAGCTCTGAAAACTTCAGATCAACATTAGTGGATGTAATGTTGAGGGTTTCAACAAAGTGGTCATATGACTTCGGTAGACTTTTCAAGGTGATTACTACCATGTCTTCTTCCTCCATCTTCCAACCAATCGCCTCCAATTGATCACGGATGTCCTGAATCTTTGTTAGATGCTCTTGTAAGGACATTCTCTCATCCATCATGATGGAGAACAACTGGTTTTTTAGAAAGAATGCACGGCTCTTGTCAGAGGTCTCATGCAAGTTTTTCAGACGCTTCAAAATCTCGGCAGTTGATTTGCCGGATGGAACCTGTGAAAGTTGATCATCAGTAATTGAAAGTTTAATGAGCATCACCGCTTCATGATTTTGCTCATCAAACTTTTCCTGGGTTTTATCTGCCGTTGTGGGACGAGTAATATTGCCTAGAACAATTTGATCAAGGCAACGATATTCAAAGATGGTTATCATTCGTTGCTTCCAAGTATTATATTTTTTTCTGTGAATCGTTGACTGCCTTCCAACATAATGTTGGTCAAACTCGCTATCTTGCACGCTTTTCAAGGCACAAAAAACATGACAAACAAAAGGGGCGATAAAACTGAAAAAATTCTGAGACACAGATTATGATACATAAATAATAAAGGTAGAAAACAGGTACAAATCTCGAGGCAGAAACAGGTATAGCTAGCACAGATCCCAATGTACAAATTTTTGACAGACCCAGAAAAAACTGACGAAGACCCAGAAATCTTAATTTATCCAAGAAAGTAGAGGATTTTACACAAATCCTAGCCGGCTGAATGTGAAGCAGTTGCAACAGAAAGAATATTTGCTAGAAATCGCGAGCTAGGAAAGACACCAGAGAATAAAGCTCAGGTCGCAGCAAAAAAACAAAGGTGATTTAAAAAAAATCACATCTGCAACAAACTCTTGGGTTGCGGGATAAGCAGAAGTGTTGCGCGGGGTCTTAGGTCAAGAACACAAGCAGAGACGGGCCAAAAAAAACGTGTCTCAGGAGGCCGACGCAAAATTAGGTTGCTTGGAGAGACGACCCGTGAAGCTTTGCGGAAAACAGAGGCACGAAAAAAATAAACGTGCCGACGCACGGGAGACAAAGTCGACATTCAGGGGAAAAACACAGATCTTGCATGAGTTGTACGACACGCACAAAGGAGACGGCGCGAGAGCCACAAAAAAAAAACCCTTCACACGGGTATACGCAGATGCTAGGAGCCTGACCCCCTAACCAAAAAAAACACTCGTTTTTCAGAAGACTTGAAAAATTTCCCTTGAATTTAAAAAAAACGAATTTTTTGTAGATGGCTCTGATACCATATTACGCAAGTAATTGGTAAAATATTTGATGTATTTACAATGAGCAAAAATGCTCAATAAATAATTTAGAAGATTTACAAAAACAGAAAGTTTCTAAAAAGAAACGTCAGAGAAGATCGAAGACAATCTTGTCATAAAAAATACAATATATTACAAAGTTGAGCATTAAATAAATAATTAGGAAATATTATTTTAATAGTAACAATCTACCCAACAATCCTCTCATGGTTCTACAATGACTTGACATTCTATCCATATAAAGTCACCAATTTATAATATCTATAGTAACCCATGATGTGGTCCAGTAAATGAGGTTCAATTATCTGTTATATGTTTTAACTTATTAGAATAAGAGATAGACAAGTATTTCAGGACCATCTTAACTATGCAAGGTTTCTTTTGACATCACTTCCATCTTGGTCTAAAAACTCTACTTGAAAATACAGTGAACACATTAGGTAGTCTGAGATTTTCATTAATAAGGTCTCAATCACAATTGTTAAAAACAACATAGATATAATTAAGGGCTTTACATTAATTTCAAAAGATATTCAAATAATCATTCCATATGCCTATTCTTCCCATGTCACCAAGACTGTTATCACTATGGCTTACTCAAAAGAAACAGTTACAGTTATTATGAAGTATGTATTGTGCAATGCAATGTAATTAGTGATATGAACATAAACAACAAAAACTTATATTCCGCAATTTATGGGCTAAACTCTCAATTTTATTTGCTCTCAATATCTCTATGTTATTGAAATACCTTTTACATTTAAAAAACCAGAAGTTTGTCCCTTTTTTTACAATTTTTTTTTTTATGTTTTTTAAAAAAAAATCTGATTTAAAAGAAAATTATTTTGCCAATTTTTTCTCCAAAAGATTTTTGCTGCTATGGTTTAGATATTCGCTTTGTGGGTAGGAGAACCCTGCAAAAGCACTATAACAATTGTGATGATGGCATGAACCTTTGAATAGAGAATATAGAGATGAAGGGCGATAGCAAGGGACTAAAAAGTCTTTAACTGCAAAGTTTCTACTTCAGGGTTGGACATTGCCAGGAAAGAGATCCCATGGACCTCTCCAAAATGCGTTATTTGTTCTGCACTATTTAGTGTTTTGATTGAGAATGGTTGGGATTTGGGAAAAACCTATATATGTATATGTAAGTATGCATGTGCTCACACAATATTTCAGATTTTCCACCCCTTAAGTTTTGAACTCCTGAGCAAGCTCATAAGTAAGTTGTCACCTCCCTCAAAGTAGGTTTACTGGAAAGTACGTTTCCCATTGTTCCCACAAGGGAGTCTCCTATGCCAAGTAGGTGTGCTAAATGGCTTGGACCTAACCTTTATCTTTACCTTTATATGTTAGGGAAAGTATGAATTGCAAAATGAAAATAACATATTAAACTGTAAGTGGCATGTTGAGGTTGGATATGTTCCCACAATGAATCTTCCATGCCAAGTAGGTGTGCTAAATGGCTTGGACCTAACTGCTATCTTTACCTTGTACTGTTTATATGTTAGGGGAAGTATGAATTGCAAAATGAAAATGACATATTAAACTGTAAGTGACATGTTGAGTTTAGATATGTTCTCAAGAGGGCATTTCGATGCAAGTTTTTGTGAAAGTCATTGGAGATTGCAGTGCCTGGAGAAAGTGCAATGAATGCAAAACACATGTTAAACAGAGTTTTTCTAAATGGAAATTGATAATTCTTTCATTAGATTAGCTTTGTAGTAAAAGTTTCATCTTTTACTTATTGTCTTATAATCTTATTCTTTCGTTGAGAATCAAGAGATGTGTTGCCAAACTTTTAATTATTTAAAACAAATATTTATGATTGAATCTGCCACACAAATACTACAATCCATCCCCTTTTATTGCACAATATGTCCTCAATTTGTTTCCTATTCACACTAGATGGAACAAGCCTTTTGATAATGGAGAATGCATGGAAAATCTGAATCGTAAACATTGCATGTATTTGATTCTCTTTTACAAAGGCAGTCCATATGAACAGGGATAATAAGTGTGTATGAAAAATAACAATAATCCATGCATTTCTTGTTTGCTTATGCCATTTTCCTCTTCCACATCTAACTGTCGATGTAATGTCCCCTTCTCATCAGTGATCAGCATTGGCATTCTTCAGTCTATTCCGGAACCCGTAGACTGGAATGAGGTGGAAATTAGGGTTTCATGGGCTTGGCTTTTGTAGCATTTCATTTTATTTACTATTTTTAGTAAATGATAGTTGTGGCAGTATACAGTTGGTTGTCTTCAGTCATCACTTCAGTTGAGCATGTTATTGGTTGTTTCAATATCTTCCTCTCAAGCCTTAATTGTTGAAATTTACTAAGTATTGGCATAAGTGTTATATTTTTCAATTGACCACCCCTTGGCCTAAGGATACAACTTGCAAGTTGTTTTAAAAAGGGGACTTGAAGGGTACGCCTTGTCATAAGGTGATATTAATATTTTATATTTTTGAATTTATGCTTGGAGGAAAGTGGACGCCACTTTATGAGGAATATTATTTTATGAAATTTGAAAATAAGGAGAATTCAAATAGTTGTCTTTTGGCGTACCATTGAGGAAGTTGAAGAGTTTCTCAATTCTTATAAAATGAAGACATGACTCCAGCATTTGGTATCCATCAATTACCTTACTGTTATGCTGTCAAAATGACTATGGACATTTTGCTATTGCTTCGAGGATGCTACCTCCTAGCCCCTTCCCAATTTCGTGTTTGAAATATAACACCTAGTTGGAACATTGCTGCTTCTCACAACAGACTAGCAGATTGAGCAATAAAGGTTGATAATTTTGGTGAATTCTACAGTTTTGAAGTTCCTGGTTTTTACACAGCTGAAGCTGAGTTTTGTTCATAACTTCTAAAGCGAATTTTATTCTGTTCTGGGTACTTTGGCCATGCATTAGTCAACTGAAGGCGCCACCTTTCACAAAATTTGGGAATTTATTTCCAAGTATTCAATTTTATATTGCAAAATCGATTTTCCTCAAGGGCCGTACCATTTAATGATGTCTTGGGATTCGTGCCAAATAAAGTGGAGACTTTGATTGCTGTTTCTGGATTCTAACTTGGGCGCCAGACTTGTAAGGTGCATTTGCAACTCGTTTCACGCCATTCGGAGGAGATTTGAGTGAGTTATGATAATTTACTTGATTCTCACAGTTGCAGATTGTAATTTCCAGTTTACTGTTTTTACATCAGATTGTTGAAGTTCTGATTTCTGATTTATTAGCAGCTGTTAGAGGGTTAAAATATCATTGAAAATCATCTCTTAATCTTGTGTATGAAGAATTCTATATTCCTTATGTAATTTGCAGCTTATTCCACATTGTACAAACTGTAAACAATAGTACTGTTCCAGTTTAATTTGCTGCAATTTCTTTCTGTTTCTTCTCACATAAGTCCCCTGGATGGTTTACCGCCAGTGAGGTTAATTTAATTGTAATATCTCATACCCACTCATAGTGGTGAATCCCCACAGCATTGTGGATACCCGCCGCAGCGGATGAATTGCTTATTTTGTAATCTTTTCCCCCCACTGTTTGGTGGTAGCGTGGAATTGTTCTCTCATGGCTGGTTATCCGCCTAATTAGTTCATAATTTCAATTTCTTAAACTCCGTCATATGTTAGCACCTCGCCCTCAGTGGGATCTTGAGTGCACATTCTTGACGTTGAGTAGTTCTTCTATTCAAGTTCAGTTTCTTCAGTTTAAGTTCAGTATCTTCCATTCAAGTTCAGATTTGTATTTGAGGCTAACGCTAATCCAATCATCCATTGCTGGTCATTTTGTGATTTTCCTTCGAAAAAATTGGTTAGCATATTTTAGTGGTATCAGAGCAGAAGACCCTGCCATCCCGTGGCTGATTGCAGTAGTTAACTGATGAGTGACAGAGACACTAGGCCATACACTAGAAGTCAGGCCAGAAATCAGCATCAGTTTCCACCCGTTCCAGAGGCAGATACCTTCTCAGAAGTTCTAAGAGACCTTGGTAAAACAGTGGAAGGTTCAGATAATTCAGTGGAAGTGGTTGATCACACAACTATCATAATGTCAGATTCAGTAAGAAGAGATAATGAAGAGAGGGATAGAGTGGAGAAAAAGTTTGACGGAATGATAGATATGATGTCCCGTTTGTTATCCAAGTTGGATCAGCAAGCAGCTCAGAGTATTATTCAGCCCCAAAATAACTCAGCTGGAGAAAATAGTGGAGTGAATGGAAATAATAATAGTGGTTGTCCTGAGGTGAATACTAGAGATAGAATTGTAGGTCAGCATACTACAATTCATAGTGGGTCATCCTCTAGACCCCTCTTTCCTGTTTTCACACCAAGGGAAGAGCAACAACCAGTTGAGGCTACTCCAAACTTTGCTGATGATGCTCGTCGAGCCTATATGGAGTATGTGTCCTTACCTCTTGACTTGAGAGGAGCATGGACCTTTGATCAATTCATGAATCAAAGGAGTCGGAGAAATGGTGGTAGGAATGATCAACGTCCTCCTGCAGGCCCTAGAAATGATTTTTACCAAGCATTGGGAAAGATCACTATGGAACATTTTGATGGTGGTAACAAGTGTACAGCCAGATCATGGGTGCAAAAGTTAGATAACTACCTCTCTCTTAGACCTATGCCGGAAGAAGATGCTATCAAATTTGCTACCTTGCACTTAGATGGCATAGCTCATGAATGGTGGACTCACGGTTTGGTCACCCTTGGCCATAACCTTATTCGCACTTATGGAGAGTTTACAAATAAGCTGATTGAGAGATTTGACACTAAAGATCCGGAATTGAAGTTTAGAGAATTGGCACAGTTGAAACAGCAAGGATCTTTAGAAAGTTATGTGGCTGATTTTCAGAGGTTGTCAGTAATGGTGCCCAACATTACTGAAAGAAGACTTGTAGTCCTTTTTGCTGAAGGTTTAATGGAGCCATTGAAGGGTTGGGTCAAAGCATTTGATCCTCCAACATTGGATGAAGCTATCAAGAAAGCTAGGAGCATGGAATTGGCAGCCCCAAGACCTAAATTTCACTCAAAATCATTCAGCCATAAGAAGGATAAAAAGCCATCTTCAAATCTGCCCAAAAAGTTTCCACCAAGGCTGTCCGAAGAGCTCAAAGAACAGCTTAGAAAGGATGGAGTTTGCTTCACTTGTCGTGAGCCTTGGGTGAAAGGCCACCGTTGCTATGGAAGAGGCAAAGTTGTTCGAATGGAGGGCTATTCTGATTATGGATCAGAATCTGATTCGTCTGATCAGCAATACGAATCAGCAAGTAGTGAAGGTGAAGAAGCTCAAGAAGACAAGTCCGAAGAGGTTGGAGATAGTAGTGCTTTTGCACAACTATCTAGTTTTCAAAAGAATGAATCTTTTAGGGTTCATGGAGTTGTAAATTCACAAAGGATAGTTGCCCTAATTGATACTGGAGCAACTCACAATTTTATTGATGAAGGGCTAGTTGCTAGAAAAGGTTTAAAGACTGAAGATTTTGATGGTTTCAAAGTAATGGTTGCTGATGGTTTCACTATGTCTTGCACAAGGAGAATTCCTAATCTATCTTTGCAATTAGGGAATCATGAAATTAAGGATGATTTTTATGTGGTGGGTATAGGAGACACTGATGTTGTGTTAGGCATACAATGGCTGCGATCTCTTGGTGAGATCACATTGAATTTGCAAACCATGGAGCTGAAATTTCAGTCTAATGGAAGGAAGGTTGTTTTAAGAGGGATGTCAAATGGAGGCCCTCGAATTGTTTCTTTGAAAAGGATGGAAAGGTTGATCCGCCATGATCAGGTTGAATGGGCTGCTGAATGTATGGTTTTACCAGCTGATCCGGTTGAGGAAAAAAGGCAATATCATCCTGATATTCAAGCCTTACTTTCAAAGAAAAGTAAAGTCTTTGGAAGCTTACCTCCTGGAAGACCTCCTGAAAGAGGTTCTGAGCATGTGATTGAGTTAGAAGAGGAGCAAAACCAGTCATTACTACACCTTACCGCTATCCAAAGAGGCAGAAAGATGAAATTGAAAAAGCCATCAAGGAGCTGTTGGAAAGTGGTTTTATTAGACCAAGCAAGAGCCATTTGCTTCAGCAGTAGTGCTGGTCAAAAAGAAAGATGGTACAATGCGTATGTGTGTTGACTATCGCGCATTAAATCAGAAAACCATCAAGAATAGATATCCTATCCCTAGGATTGATGAGCTCATTGCTGAGCTCCATGGGGCAATGTTCTTCTCAAAGATTGATCTTCGTTCAGGATATCACCAAATCAGAATGAGGGAGGAGGATATAGAAAAGACAGCATTTAGATGCCACTTTGGGCATCTTGAATTTCTTGTCATGCCTTTTGGTTTGACAAATGCTCCAGCCACATTCCAATCTTGTATGAACAAGATTTTTAGACAGCAGCTGAGGAAGTTTGTGCTCATCTTCTTCGACGATATTCTCATATTCAGTAAGTCATGGGAAGAGCATCTTAAGCATTTGGAAGAAGTGCTTACCATTTTAGAGGCGGAATGTCTATTCGCCAAAGAATCTAAGTGTGAGTTTGGGATGGAAGAACTTTTATACCTTGGCCACATTATCAGTTCAAAGGGGGTGAAAGTGGATCCAGAAAAGATAAGGGCCATTCTTGATTGGCCAACTCCAAAGAACATTTCCCATTTGAGAGGGTTTTTAGGGTTATGTGGATTCTATAGAAGATTTGTAAAAGGTTATTCTCATCAAGCAGCACCTTTGACAGATCTTACAAAGAAAGGAGATTTTCTTTGGACTAAGCAAGCACAAGAGGTTTTTGATAAGTTTAAACAAATCATGAGTTCGTGTCCAGTGTTGGCACTTCTGGATTTTTCAAAACCTTTTGAATTACAATGTGATGCTTCAGGAGAAGGAGTTGGAGCTGTCCTAATGCAAGACAAACATCCTATTGTCTTCGAGAGCAGAAAATTGAGAGGGGCAGAAAAAACTTACTCTATTTATGACAAAGAGATGCTTGCCATCATGCATGCTTTGTTTAAATTCCGTCAATACTTGGTGGGAAGTAAATTTGTTGTTAAGACTGATCACAACAGTCTTAAACATTTTATGCGCCAAAAGGAATTGAATGAAAGGCAGCAAAAATGGGTAAGTAAACTCCAAGCATATGACTTTGACATTGAATATGTCAAAGGAAAAAATAATATAGTTGCTGATGCACTTTTTAGAAGGCCTCATTTGCAGTCAATTTGTGAGTTATCAGCAGGTTGGAAAGAATTAATTGCTGCTGATTATGTTAAAAATCAGTTTGCAACCAGCTTGTTAGAAGGTCAATTGGTTGATGAAAGGTATAAATTGGTTGATGGATTAATTTATTATAAAGATAGAATCTTTTTAGTACAAGAATCTAAGCTTAAGAAAAAGATTCTACAATCTTTTCATGATGTTCCCCTTGCTGGTCATCAAGGGATTTTCAAGACTTACAAGCAGATTCGTGAACGATTCACTTGGAAAGGGTTGAAAGATGAAGTCTTGAATTACATTAGAGAGTGTCCTATTTGTCAAAGGAATAAAAATGAACACTCTTTTCCTGCTGGTTTACTTCAGCCCTTGCCTATTCCAAATCAGAAGTGGGAAAGTATTGCCATGGACTTTATCACGGGGTTGCCCAAGGTGCAAGGACGTGACTGTATATTTGTTGTGGTTGATAGACTAACGAAATTTGCTCATTTCTTTGCTGTTACCACTTCATTTACAGCAGCTCAAGTGGCTGAGTTGTTTTTTAGAGAGGTGTTCCGTTTGCATGGGTTGCCTAAAACAATTGTTAGTGATAGGGACAGCAAGTTCCTAAGTGTTTTTTGGCAGGAGATCTTCAGATTGAGTGGGACAGTGCTTACTCCAAGCACAAGTTATCACCCACAAACCGATGGGCAGTCAGAAATTGTTAACAAGTGGTTAGAGGGCTACTTAAGGAACTATGTTTCAGAACAGCAGCGAGCTTGGATTAAATGGCTTCATTTAGGAGAGTATTGTTACAACTCTTCTTATCACATGTCAATTAAGATGTCTCCTTTTAAGGCTCTTTATGGTTATGAGGCTACTAACTTTGTTGATCTAGTGTTTGGTGATAGTAGAGCCCCACAAGCATTGGATATGTTACAACAAAGCCAAGACATCTTGAAAACTCTTAAGGAAAATCTGCAACAAGCTCAAAATCAGCAGAAGTTATACGCTGATCAGCAGCGTGTGGAAAGGTCTTTTGAAGTTGGGGACATGGTCTATTTGAGGCTTCAGCCATATAGACAATCTTCTCTCAAGAAGAGTGGTGCAGAAAAGTTGAAGCCACGCTTTTATGGTCCTTTCAAAATCACCAAAAGGATTGGTGAAGTTGCTTATGAGTTGGAACTTCCAGCTGAAAGCAAAATACATAATGTTTTTCATGTGTCTCGCCTCAAGAAGGCAATTGGACACAATGTGGTGGCTACATCAGAATTACCTCCATTGGATGAGGAAGGTCATTTAGTGTTGATTCCAGAAGAGATCCTTGACACTAGAGAACGTTCTTTGAGAAGAAGGACAATCAAAGAATATTTGGTTAGATGGAGGAATTTGCCTATTGAAGATGCTACGTGGGAAGGTGAACAGATTTTGTTGCATCCATCTTTGCAGTTGCTTGGGGACAAGCAATTTCGAGGAGGGCGGAATGTAATGTCCCCTTCTCATCAGTGATCAGCATTGGCATTCTTCAGTCTATTCCGGAACCCGTAGACTGGAATGAGGTGGAAATTAGGGTTTCATGGGCTTGGCTTTTGTAGCATTTCATTTTATTTACTATTTTTAGTAAATGATAGTTGTGGCAGTATGCAGTTGGTTGTCTTCAGTCATCACTTCAGTTGAGCATGTTATTGGTTGTTTCAATATCTTCCTCTCAAGCCTTAATTGTTGAAATTTACTAAGTATTGGCATAAGTGTTATATTTTTCAATTGACCACCCCTTGGCCTAAGGATACAACTTGCAAGTTGTTTTAAAAAGGGGACTTGAAGGGTACGCCTTGTCATAAGGTGATATTAATATTTTATATTTTTGAATTTATTGCTTGGAGGAAAGTGGACGCCACTTTATGAGGAATATTATTTTATGAAATTTGAAAATATGGAGAATTCAAATAGTTGTCTTTTGGCGTACCATTGAGGAAGTTGAAGAGTTTCTCAATTCTTATAAAATGAAGACATGACTCCAGCATTGGGTATCCATCAATTACATTACTGTTATGCTGTCAAAATGACTATGGACATTTTGTTATTGCTTCGAGGATGCTACCTCCTAGCCCCTTCCCAATTTCGTGTTTGAAATATAACACCTAGTTGGAACATTGCTGCTTCTCACAACAGACTAGCAGATTGAGCAATAAAGGTTGATAATTTTGGTGAATTCTACAGTTTTGAAGTTCCTGGTTTTTACACAGCTGAAGCTGAGTTTTGTTCATAACTTCTAAAGCGAATTTTATTCTGTTCTGGGTACTTTGGCCATGCATTAGTCAACTGAAGGCGCCACCTTTCACAAAATTTGGGAATTTATTTCCAAGTATTCAATTTTATATTGCAAAATCGATTTTCCTCAAGGGCCGTACCATTTAATGATGTCTTGGGATTCGTGCCAAATAAAGTGGAGACTTTGATTGCTGTTTCTGGATTCTAACTTGGGCGCCAGACTTGTAAGGTGCATTTGCAACTCGTTTCACGCCATTCGGAGGAGATTTGAGTGAGTTATGATAATTTACTTGATTCTCACAGTTGCAGATTGTAATTTCCAGTTTACTGTTTTTACATCAGATTGTTGAAGTTCTGATTTCTGATTTATTAGCAGCTGTTAGAGGGTTAAAATATCATTGAAAATCATCTCTTAATCTTGTGTATGAAGAATTCTATATTTCCTATGTAATTTGCAGCTTATTCCACATTGTACAAACTGTAAACAGTAGTACTGTTCCAGTTTAATTTGCTGCAATTTCTTTCTGTTTCTTCTCACATAAGTCCCCTGGATGGTTTACCGCCAGTGAGGTTAATTTAATTGTAATATCTCATACCCACTCATAGTGGTGAATCCCCACAGCATTGTGGATGCCCGCCGCAGCGGATGAATTGCTTTTTTGTAATCTTTTCCCCCCACTGTTTGGTGGTAGCGTGGAATTGTTCTCTCATGGCTGGTTATCCGCCTAATTAGTTCATAATTTCAATTTCTTAAACTCCGTCATATGTTAGCACCTCGCCCTCAGTGGGATCTTGAGTGCACATTCTTGACGTTGAGTAGTTCTTCTATTCAAGTTCAGTTTCTTCAGTTTAAGTTCAGTATCTTCCATTCAAGTTCAGATTTGTATTTGAGGCTAACGCTAATCCAATCATCCATTGCTGGTTATTTTGTGATTTTCCTTCGAAAAAAATTGGTTAGCATATTTCAGTCGATATAGTTTGAAATTGTAAAAGTATCTAATGATTAATGTTTGAAATCTTTTCTTAACATTTGCACTCTCATTTATCTATATTAAGGGTGAGGAAATAAGAATGTAAGGATAGCATACATTTGTTGGATACAGGACTTGAATGGAGTATGCAGTTGTCTGCATAGACTGTTTTTGTTCCCCTGTGAACATAAATTGGAGCACCATTAGAATTGTATGTTGTTAATCATGTTGATTTCATATAAATACAATGCATGTATGTGTTCAGTAGCATGACATAATAGCAACACACATGAAGCTTGAGAAGAATTGAAGGATTTTTTGATTCTTGGAATTGAAATTGAACACCAAGTGATCTGGTTATCTTCTCAAAATATGTAAATGAATTCTCATGTTATGGTTTTGCAGGTCATTGCCTCCCGTGTCAAAGAAATATGTATTTCAGCTGTTATATATTGACACTGCTGTGCCTGCCAAATCATTAGAGGAATGGGTTCTTTCAGATGGTCTCTCTAAACATAGAGCAGCACTTGACAGGTTATTACAGCTGAGAGTATTTCTTGAAGTTACTGACAGGTATTCCCTCCATTACTGTAGGAGTAATCATTTTTTTTAATAAAAATTCGATAAAATGTATTTTCTACATCATTATGCTTTTCCACGTGGAGGACATCCTGAATTTCAAGGGTTGAAACTGGCATTGGTTGATGTACTAATTATTCCTCGTTTACCTTATTTGGAGCTTTGATATGTTCTTATGAGCTCTTTGTGACTCATTACATGGATGTATGAATGTATATTTTGTAGTCCATCCTACAGTTATGTGGAAGGTGTTGGGTAATTTATTCTCAAAGGCATATGCATTTGTCTACAAATCCATTTTTACTTCCAGTCAAAATTTAAACTAAATTTATTTTTCTGAGATGAACTACAGGCTAATATAAGGCACTGATTTCCTTAGTGGTCCCACCCACAGAAACAGAAATCTGCAAAAAAGCCCAATTAATTGTGATTTTTAAAAAATCTGCAGGCTGGACGATTTTTTCCCCGATTTTTGAAAAAATCTTTGACCTTTTGGTCAACGATTTTTTCCCATTTAAAACTGCAAAATCGCCAAAAAAATGCGTTTAAAACCTACAAAAAAAAGTGAATAAAATTGTGCTGATTTTCACGTGAAAAAAAAAACGATGAGACCATAGCTTGTTGCTTACTATTATGCTTTGATAGATTTTTTTCCAAGCATCCATGGCTTGTTCGAAAGCACCTGTTTTAGGCTTTTAGCCATAGCAGCAAGGCAGTGAACTGTTTGATAAAATCCTTTGGTAGACATGTATGAAAAATGTGGTAGCATAGACAAGGCAGTGAACTGTTTGAAAAAATGCCTCAAAGAAACTGTAATATCCCTTGCCTTATCTGACCTCAAAATGCTGATTGAAGGCTCAAGGAATATTGTCAAACAATTCACATACAAAGTCTGATCTTGCTGGTGCAAAATTTCAGTCTGATTGTAGGCTTGAGAAATGATAATAGAAGACTCCAAATGCTTGCAATTCAACACTTCAATGTTTAAACAATCACCTAGATCCATATATGACTTCCTTTTATCATTTACATGCACTTATATGATTTCTATATGCAAATTATTCATCTACAGCCAATTGACGTTTTGTCAAACAATTGGCATGCAACCTAAAGAGTGCAATATGAGCAACTATAACCAAGTGGCATTAATACAACGCTTGGTATTCAAACTAGAGTCTAGAAATGAAAGCTACAGCCATAGGCATTTTATCAAACACTTGCTATGCAATATAAATGTTGACTTTCAGCTAGAAGCATTAAGACAAACAGTTGTCTTACAAAATGAAATGAATGCTACAGCCAAGTGCATAAAGACAATAATGATATACAACTTATCACTCATTTATTTGATATGCCAACTCTAGTACAATGCTGAAGCAAGTGGCCAAGATTCTTGGCATTACAACATGATCAAAGTGCTATCAAAATGCTGATATAAATATGCATCTACAGCTGCAAATATGACTATACTAAATGCAATGCTAGAAGCTGCTAGAAATTCGAAGAACCTGGCCTCATGAAGCGCCTTGGATGAGAGACGAAGTAGCAATCAACAAGCCCAAATAATATTCTCCAAGCCCAAATCGAATTGCTTAAGCTGCTGCTCCTGTTCTTGCCTGACAAATGTTTAGATAATTAATTGCAACACCAAACTTCTTCCAATTTGCCCCTACAACGATTATCTCAACGATAGGAATTGAATGCAACAATACCCAGAATGATTGACCTCCTCAATCGAAAGATATGAGCAAAAACATGAGACTCACATAGGCTGATCAGCCTCCATGACAGCAGATTATGAAGGTCTGAAAATGCAACTGAAACTTTACAAAATATCACCTAAAATACTCCCAAAATGTCTCCAATCAAACCCCAAACGAATACCATCAAAACTTGGCCAAAGGCCATAAAGTTTTCCAATGAAGCCCAAGTTGAATTCCTGAGATAGAGCCCACAACCAGCAATAATTCAGATGATATTTCACAACCTCAAAATCGCATTACCAATTGAGAGTTTTCGTTTTCAATGGCCAAATGAACAACTGTAGAAACCCTTGGCTCCACAACTGAAAAGAATCAAATCATCTCAAATCTGGATGATATGAAATGACCCCTTCATTTCTATTTATTCTTTTCCTCAAGAGGTCGACCTCCTTTTAGAACTTTTCCAAGTCGGCTTCTAGAAGGAATATTATGTAATTATTTTATTATTACACTTTATAATAATATAAAAATATAAAGTAACTCATAAAGTGTAATATAACATTATAATATAAAGTAAGGTTTCCCAAAATAGAAATATTAATGAAGATTATAGGAAAACCACTGTGAAGTCTCGAAATGAGCCAACCAATCAACTGGGTAATTGCCAAATGACCCTCTATTCATGCCCACTTAGCCTACGAGGATTAGGAATAGGCTAACTCCTCTAAACTCCAACGCTCATGAAAAAAGGGGACATTACAGAAATGTGGTCTCATGGTGATGGAATGCCATGACAATTTTTTTTTGTCATGGAATTCCATCACCACGAGACTATGTTTCTTTGAGGCATTTTTTCAAACAGTTCACTGCCTTGTCTATGCTATTACTTACTACTATGTTTTGACAGATTTTTTCCAAGCATCCATAGCTTGTTTGAAAGCACCTGTTTTAGGCTTTTAGCCATAGCAGCAAGGCAGTGAACTGTTTGATAAAATGCTTTGGTAGACATGTATGAAAAATGTCGTAGCATAGACATGGCAATGAATTGTTTGAAAAAATGCCTCAAATCCATCACCATGAGACCTCATTTCTTTGAATGACATTCCATCACCATGAGACCACATTTTCTTTGAGGCATCTTTTCAAACAGTTCACTACCTTGTCTCTGCTATTGCTTACTATTATGCTTTGATAGATTTTTTCCAAGCATCCATAGCTTGTTCAAAAGCACCGGATTTTAGCCATAGCCAGCAAACTGCCAGCCTTTGGTAGATATGTATGAGAAATGTCGTACCATAGACAAGGCAGTGAACTGTTTGAAAAGATGCCTCAAAGAAATGTGTTCTCATGTTGATGGAATGCCATGACGAATGCCTATGACGATGGATTGTCATGGCATTCCATCAACATGAGACCACATTTCTTTGAGGCATTTTTTCAAACAGTTCACTGCCTTGTCTATGCTATTGCTTACTATATGCTTTGATAGATTTTTTCCAAGCATCCATAGATTGTTCGAAAGCACCTGTTTTAGGCTTTTAGCCATAGCAGCAAGGCAAATGAACTGTTTGATAAAATGCTCTGGTAGACATGTATGAAGAAAATGTGTAGCATAGACAAGGCAGTGAATTGTTTGAAAAAATGCCTCAAAGAAATGCAGTCTCATGGAATGCCATGACAAGCTAATGCAATTGGCAGCTGCTCCTAGTTATTAGTTATGCAATGTGAAGTAATTGCATAACTGCTTAGGTTGACTTTATAAAAAACTATATTGTAATTGAAATTTTGTCATCTATCAACATCTAGTTATTAGTTATGCTTTGAGTTTGAAAGATGTGCAATGCAATGAATGTAATCAGCGATACGAATATAAACTACAAAAATTTATTTTCTACAATTCATTAGTTAAACTCTTTATTTTATTTGCTCTCTATATCTCAATGCTATGGAAATGCCTTTCAATTTCAAAAGAAAAGGTTTTTATCTCTTCTACAATTTTTTACGTTTTTTTTTAAATCCGAATTTTTCCTTATTTTTTCACAATTTTTTCCCTATTTTTCTAAAAATCTTATACTTTTGGTTTGCCGATTTTTTCCCCAAAAGATTTTTGTTGCTATGCACTCCCACCAATGCTTTTCTCTTTAGATATTGGTAGTTCTAAAATTAAAATTTAATATATTAATTTTTAATTCTGTTATTGCATACATGCTTATTTGTGAATTATTTTGTTGCATATTTATTTCTTGTTCAGTTATGAACAAATCATTATCACCCTCTTTGGTTATCAAATAAAAAAATATGTTCAATTTAGTATAATATTTGTTGTGCTTCTCAAGATTCTTTACTGATATAATGTTTGAACTTTTTCCCAGTAGGAAAAAAGATGGAACCTATAAATTGAACCCTGCATTTCAGAGTCAACTCCGCCAAGTGATTGTGAATGGGTATGAACTTTTAGTACTTCAACTTACCTTATGCTCAAAATGAACTTCATATACCTAATGGCAATTGGCAAGTAAATTTTTTTTCTTTTTTTCTGGCATTTGTTTCATATGGTTGTAATTTTGATCAGAAGGGTATTTGGTTGAGATTCAAGAGTCTGTAGGAGGCTAAAAAGCATCCAAGCTTCTGTACAAATGATATTGCAATAAAATAAAATATACCAAACAAGAGTAATCTTGATTACCTTAGAAGGTAATCTGAGAGAACAATAGTGTAACATCTCTAATGATAAATGCAAGAAATTCTTCAAGTAGGAATCACATTTTTGTAGTATTTCATAAAAAGTTGTTTGCTCTCCAAGCTGTTGGATTCAATAAAGACAAAATGTGGGTAAATTGAACCATGTTTAGGTAAATACAGTCTTATATCTCTATTAAATTAAAAATTGCATCTATTTTGTTAGATAAAATAGTAGGGTCTTTGTAGGAGCCCCTGCCCTTCAAAGTTTTAGAAGTTGTGCATTACATCGAAGATTGACAAAGCTGACATGAAATTACATACGAAAAGCTGCTATGAAAGCCAGCAGAAACAATCATAAAAACCTACCATAAACCAGGAAATAAATAACTGTGAGCTATTGACAAAACAACTCAAAGACTATGATGGAGCTAAATTTGACTTTGCTCAAATTGTTTTGGGTCTAGGTCCCCTTTGAGCATTTAGACCTCATCTTTCCCATTCATATATAACTGATCTGAGAAATTCCTAAATGGGTTATCCCTTGGTGAAATTTGTAAGAGTGTTGTTTCTCTTTGCCCTCCATATCCCTATCATGTGCTGGAAGTTGCAAAAATCCAATAAAGCTTCAAGTTTGGGAGTATTTTGGTTGTTTTCAGCTATTTTTGTGGAATTGTGAACTTTTATTTGATTACACATGTTGCCAATTCATCCCATGTCTTGTCTTGACCTCTTTTATTGGAATTGCAAACTTTTATTGAGTGTCAAACCAGAGGTCGACCACCTTCTCAACAGACTATTGAGATTGCTTGCATGTCACTTCATCATACTCTAGGATCTTTGGGCCGACAAAAATTGAGAGCAAAGACGACAACAGATACAACGGTATGAAGAGCGAAACAAACATGAGGAGGAAGAACGCCACACCAATTGTAGGTGTACTAGAAATTAATGCTCGTACGACCAAATAAAGACAAGAGCTGAATCTTGAGCGGTCAAGAATCATTAGAAGGAGTACAAAGATCCCTGAGAGTAAAGGAACAAGAAGAAAGACAAAAATGATTGAGAAGAATCACTGAAGAAACAAACCAAGACCTTGCCGAAGAAACAAACCAAAACCTTACCGATCGACCAAGACAACCATCCGTAGAGAAAGTACTGGACGATGAAGAACAAACAGACTCTGAAAATGAATTAACAAAAGAAATAGGAAATAGCATACCTTGTATCTGAGAGTTGTCCATATTGGAAGAACTGAGAATTGGAGGATTTGAACCGAAGACCTTTGGATAGAGGGAGTGCAGGAACAATTCCCTGGATACCTGGAGTGCAAAGGATGCTGAAAGTGGATGAGTGGAGGACTCGTCTGTGGCTGTGAGTGTAAGAGAGGCACTAGAACGTACAGAGCTAAACATTCCAAACAAGTCCAAGGCACAGGGAGGACATCAGGGAAGGAAAATGGTGACTCCGTTCGCTAGTCCGAGTGTGGAAATGTAGAAATTGCCGAAATTTACGGGGAGTGGATTAGAGGATCCAAAGAGACACTGTAAAACATGTGAAACTATATTGATAGCAAATGGGCAGGAAGATAGAGATTACTGGTTGAATTCATTTCCAACGGCTCTGAGAGGCATAGCGATAGATTGCTACACAAAACTAGAAGTAGACATAAAGCCACATGGGAGGCATGAAAAAGGGCATTCCTAGAAGAGTTCAGGCTTCTGAGAGATGATAATGAGATCGTAGCCAAAATATACATCACGAAATAGGGAAAGCATGAAAACGTACAAGCTTACAATCGTAGGCTCAAGGAACTATTAGTAAAGTCGAAGAGCTAGCTGGTGGATGAATTAAAGAAATGATAGTTTATTGAAGGATTAATTCCATTGTTGCGCAAGAAGATGAAGGTCATATCTCCATCATTGTATGTTGATGCTTACAATTGGGCAATGGACATCAAGAGCGAGAATAAAACATCCTCTTGAGGAAAGAAAAAGATGAAAGTATGGAGGAAAGTAGTGATGAAAGTACAGAGGAAAGTAGTGATGAAGAATAAAAAATAGTACAAGCCTTAAGGCGAGACATGATGGGAATGATGAAAGAATTGAAAGTCGAAAAGGAAAATTCAAAAAGAATCCAAAGAATTTTGGTGTACCGAATGCAAGACAAAAGGTCATACCAAGGAAAGTTGCCCAAAGAAACTATTTTGTGACATCTATCAAGGAGTTCCCATACAATTTGAAGACAAGAATCACACAAGTGCTCTTTGCACAAGAGGAACAGTCAATCCCACCGACCACACCATTGAAACCTCAAAACAATACCAATGCATCCCCTGGAGGATACCGTAACAACAGAAGAGGCAACAACAATCGGTTCAACAATAGTGGACCAAGAAGTAGAATATAGTATGATGCCAAAGGTAGACCTATGATACAATGCCGAAAGTGCAATGAATGGGGTCACTTTGCTAGGGAATGCCAGAATAATCAAGGTATAGGAGGAAGATTATGCAAATGGTGTGGACCGGGCGATCATGAAGATATGGATTGCTCGAAATTGAAAGGCATAAATATGCTGAAAGTAGACGATGGGGACGTTCTGGCAATTACCAGAGCGCAGACAAAAAAAATGATTTACCCAAACCCTCGTACGGAGAAAGAGAGACTTTGAGAGGCCAAGGCGAAAGTAGAACAAGCGATGGGCAAAGAACGAAGAACCTCCAACGGAGCAACCGATACATCACTGCAATTGGAGTTGGCAGGTGCTACATACAACCTTACCTATCAAGGTAACATAACTTTTAGAGACGATGCCACAACTAAGAGTAGCAATTACCAATGTCATCAAAGACAATCAAACTCATTAGGGAGATCCAAGTGAGAGCAGGATACAACCATCAGGAGAACAAGCGACAGACCCAATGTTACTCATAGTAAACATCGAGAGTAAGCTTGCCATCATATAGATGAAAATCATGGGGAGGAAACTCTCAAATACCATCATTGACGGAGGCTCAGGAGTAAACGTACTACCAAAGGAAACTTGGAAGTGTTTGGGGAAACAAACTCTCTGGTCCCCAACATTCCACTTGGTAGGCACCAACTAGCACAACATTAAACCTCTCGGTACACTGGCGTCACAAAAAGTGATGATCGACACACAAATCCTCTTGAATTTTGTTGTCATCCCACTACAAAAGAAGGCGTACGATGCATTACTTGGGAGAGGGTGGCTGATTGCCACCAAGGTAGACCACAATTGGAAACTGAACACACTCAATCAAGAGCAATGGGAGGAAGTACATCATTGACCTGAAGAACCAGGGCATGAGTGAAGAGTTGGCATCCTTCGGATTAGAGTTCGACGGAGGAGAATCAGATGTAGACGAGGGAAGAAAGGTTATGGAACCAAACAATGGAGGTGTACTTGACCTCGAGAGTTGCTTGGAGGATGAGACGAGTTCTCTCAATGGTCTGTTCCGTTGGTAGATTGAAGATTACAAGGTATTCCGCCTAGAGTGCAACATGCTACAAATCGGGGAGATTGAGGAAGAAGAAGATAAGGGCACAACCAGCTAGACATTTTCAACCGAGTTCGGAGAATACAAGGAAGGAGTAGCAAAACTGGATGACATGCCAGGCCACAAGTTCAAACAAGACAAAATAATCAAGTACCAGGAACCAAGGATGAAAAAGTCGAACTTGTGGGAGGAAGACAAACCAAAGACAATCTTGGTCGGTGATGATTGGGATCTCATACTGAAGGCGATAGCATTCAAGATATTCATGGAATACTAAGACACATTTGCTTGGATGTACAAAGACCTCAAGGGGACACTGCCAAAATTGTGCGTATGCAAGATCCCTTTCGTACGGGGAGCACAACCCATACAAAAGAGATCTTATAGAATGAATAAGAATTACGCCGCCAAGGTACAAGACGAGATTGAGAAAATGTTGGACGCAGGCATCATTTTCAAAGTGGAAGTTAGCGACTAGGTGTCACCAATCGTCATATCATTAAAGAAGGAATCTGAACAGGTTCAGATATGTGTAGACTTCCAGAGTTTGAATGCAGTGACAATTAAAGACCCCTTCCCAATCCCCTTCACCAACATAATCCTCGAGGAAGTGGTTGGACATGAAATGTACTTGTTCATGGAAGGATTCTCTGGCTACAATCATATATTGTAGAAGACAAGCTAAAGACAACATTCGTAGTCGAGGATGGGGTATACGTGTGCGATCAAATGCCATTCGGGCTATGTAACGCTCCAACTACCTTTTAGTGGGTAATCTTGCATAGTTTTGACAAAATGTCCATTGACAATTTCAAAGCATTCGTAGATGATTGATCAATTTATAGTGACAAGGAGAAGCATCTAAAGGAATTGGGAGAGTGTATGGAGAGGTGTAGGGCTGCTTGACCAACACTAAATCCAAAGAAATGCCGATTCATGGTACCACAAGAAAAATTGTTGGGCCACATCGTCTATAAAGCCAGACTCAAGTAAAACCCCGATAAGATAAGGGTAATTGTACAAATGGAAGCTCCACAAAATATCATAGGCGTGCAATCATTTCTGGGACATATCGGGTACTACGAAAGGTTTATTAAGAATTTTTCCTAGATCTCCTATCCATTGGACGTACTCACCAAGAAGGGACAACCATTTGTGTAGGGGAGACCAAGAAAAAGCGTTCAATGAGTTGAAAGTATGATTAATTAGTTTGCCGATGCTGGTATATCCAGATTGGAGCAAAGAATTCCATGTGCATGTCGACGCTTCCAATTATGCAATCAGAGCAACACTGGTCCAAATAGGAGTGCAAGGGTTGGACCACTCGATGTTTTTTTCAAGTCAATTACTATCGAAGGCAAAGAAGAATTCCAGTACGTCAGAGAGGGAAGCTCTCGGGATGGTGTACTGGGTGCAAAAATTTAGACATTATCTATTGGTGACTCCCTTCACGTTCTATGTTGACCATCAAGCTCTCATGTGCTTGGTCAACAAACTCATCATTCAGAGAAGAGTAAGCCAATGGCTTCTGTTGTTGCAATAATTTACATTCACCATAATCATATGTCCATGGAAGAGTCATGTCATCGCTGACCAATTATCAAGAATTCGGTTTGGTGAGCCCCCTGAGGGAGTGAATGAAGAATTTTTGGATTCACACTTGTTTTAGATCGCAACACTTCCCCCATGGTACGGGAAAATTGGAGAGTACTTGTCGACGTCAACATTTCCAAAAGAAATGCCACAAGGGGAATTGAGGAAACTGATACTAAAAAGAAAAACCTTCCAACTCATTAATGGGCTGTTATACAAGATGGGTCGGACCAAGTACTTGGGCGATGTGTTATGGAAGAGGAAATTCCTGGTGTACTAAAAGAAGCACTTGAAGGTCTGGTCGGAGGGCATATGGGATTGAATGCCACAACTCGGGAAGTCCTCTTGTAGGGTTATGGTGGTCGATTGTACACACAGGCGCTTGAGAGTGGGTGATAGGATGTGACACCTTCCAAAGAGTCAACAAGCCTCTCAAGAGGGACTACATGCCACTATTTCCCTCTCAACCTCAGAAACTGTTCGAACGGTGGGGACTCGACTTCATTGGGACGTTGAAAGTTAGCCAGTTGCATTGGTGTAGGTACATAGTTGTCGCCATCGAGTACCTGACAAAATGGGCAGAGGCTTGGGCATTGCCAGATGACATTGCATTTAGTACATGATTCGTTTATGAGCAGATAGTTACATGGTATGACATCCCGATACAAATCACTAACGACGGAGGTTGACATTTTGTCAACCATGTCATTTGGCCGATGACGACGGAGTTTTGGATATTCCACAACTTATCAAGTTCGTACTACCCAAGAGCAAACGGTCAAGCAAAATCCACGAATAAGGTACTTGTCTATGTCATCCACAAGTCGTGCGACATTGAGGAAGTTGACTGGGAGGAAAGGTTACTCATCGTACTATGGACCTATCGTACGACATATAAGGCGACGATTGGGCACACACCATTCCAACTGATGTATGGTCAAGCGGCGATAGTGCTAGCCGAATACATGGTGCCAAGCTTGAGAATAGGCGTTGAGAATAGATTGGGTGACACAAAGAGTTTGAAGGAGCGGTTATTCCAGTTGAACAAACTTGACGAATGCAGGAATATTGGCACAATGGGCGATGGAGGCAATGAAAAAGAGGAGGAAGTACTGACATGACAAACACCTTCGCCGAATGAAGTTCTAACCTGGCTAGTTAGTTTTAAAATATAATAGTCGTAATGAGATTAAGCCAAGAAAATTGAAAGTCAGGTGGCTTGGACCCTTTAAAATCAGGGAGGTTGGCAAGAATGGAGCAATCAAACTAGAGAACTTAGAGGAGACTCAATTCCTAGACTCCATTAACGGATTGAAACTAAAACCATATTAGAAGAGAAAAGAAACACCAATTGCCATCAATATATTC
>VDFB02127292.1:0-25579 GCA_007258455.2 Sequoia sempervirens | reverse complement strand
CTCACTTGTAGAGACCTCTTGTTCTTCCTTCCTTTCATTTTGTGATGTAGACTTCTTAGAAATGGAAGTCATAATTCTATCTATGGTTGCAGGGTGTGAAAGCCATTCAACCTTATTTTCCTGACTTTGTATAAGCTTCTCCAATTTTCTCATCATGGCATTTAACTGCTTCTTGGGAATAGCCATGTTGTTCAATTGTAACTTCTGATTTGCAGCTGAAACCTACCAAATAGGTTGGCAGGAAACCGCTCTGATACCACTGTAAGATACCACCCCTAGTGTGATAGCTAATTTTCGGATTTTGCACTAGATAGATTTCGCTTGATCATAAAATGATAAATATTTTTGCATGAACTTGGTAACATTCAATGAAAGTAATCATCAAGAAGAGAAATTTCTAAACACCAACGGATTACTTTCTTTCCAATGAACAAAATTATATTTAAATATTGTACTTGTTGTCTAGGATCTGTAACAGCATTTAAATGCTAAGATCTCTGCTCTAGGCACCTTACACTAGCATAGCCATTACACAGCCATTACAAGAGAATTGAAACAGCAGATTTGGATATACTTTCTGAGTACAATATAGAACTGATTTCACCACACAGGCTGCTCAAAAACATCCTAACAGGACTGTAACAACTCAAACATTTCTGTCAGCTATAATAATATTCAAGGGAAAGTGTATAAGACTAACAGGGATGCTTCACATTGTTTGACAGTCCACCATGCTTAATTCTAGGCAGTATTGACACTGGTATCATCTTATTACATACTTATTTCAGACTCTATGATTGTCTTATAAGGGTAACAAATTCTGATTACACACAGCAGTCCATATAACACTGGTTTCCTGATTACCAGCAGTAAGAGTCCTCAACATTAATAAATGATGAGTGTAAGGAAGGTTGAAAGATGCAATATAATATAGACTCAGACCTGGTATAATATCGACCCAATCTGGAAGTGGTTGCAGCAGTTACAGGAGTTCCCGAAATGCTCGAACAGCAGCTATAGACACCTCCTTTGCAATCGATTCCCTTGAGAATTGGTACATCCAGCCTCATACATCTCAGACACCTCTTCCAAAGTCCTCTAACAAAGCCCACGTTCAGATTTTAGACATGCCACTGTAGCGAATCACTGTTCACGAGCACTGTAGCAAACACTGTTCACGCGCACTGTAGCGCGGGTACTGTAGCAACACATTAAATAGCTTGAAACCTGATTGATAATGGCTGCCAATGAATAACTTAGGTCTGCAATAGATATACCTTTAAACTGCCTCAAACCCTACGTTGATTTTTCACCTATAAGCTCCAAATGGAGTCCTGAATGAAGCCCTCTCAAGCAATAATATCAGCTGGTATTGCACAGCCTCAAAATTGCACTAACACTAAAGAGTTTTCGTTCTCCAATGCGGAAATGGCAGAAAACCCTAATTGGTTTCCTCTCCAAGCACGAACTCCAAAGACACAATTTAATATTCTCAAAACATAATGAATTCGAATGCCTTTGATGCCCTTTTATAATTCCTCAAGAAGGTCGACCTCTTAAGCTGCTTTTAATCCTCTTTTGAAATCCACTTTAGGTTTTTAATAAAACTTTATAATATCTCTCTAACCTTGGGTGTCCAAAATAATAATATAAAAATGTACTTTTAAGTGATTTAAATTGAGGGTCATGGCCTCATCGGAAATAAAGTACACTTTTAATTTATAATTTAACTTTATAATATTTAATTATCATTAAAGTACCTTTAATGATAATTAATCATTAATCATTTAATATTTTGCCCATCCAACCAAATAAGAGGTCAACACTGCATCTGAGACCTGTTCAGGTGCCTTACTAAATTTAGTAACCCTGACTCCCCTAAAATGGTGACTTACTATAAATAGTAAGTATGAAGAACTGAGTCAAACGAAGGCCAAACTGAACCCATATTGAGCTCTGAAGGAGAAAAACACCCTGATTATTGCCACGAAGGACCCTCTAACTATCAGTGTTAGCCTACGAGGGTCAATTGATAGGCTAATCCTTACAACTCTGATGCTCAGAAAATGGGGACATTCATTGAGGAAGGAACATACATAGTTGAAATACATTAGCATTGATGGTAGAATGACGAATATTCTCACCAAGCCTCTCGCCAGGATAAAGTTTGTGTACTTCCAAGATAAGCTTGGTATGGTGGAGAATCCAGCCTTGACTGAGTAAGAGTCTCAGTATCAGTGAGCCTTGTTAATGCATTTTCTTCTGAGACGGAAGAATTTGAGGTGCAAGCCCTTGTTAATGCATTTTCTTCTGAGACGGAAGAATTTGAGGTGAAAGCCCTTTTTTCCACCCTCTGAGCTGAGTCATGGTGGATGTCATGTGTGAGACTCCATGACATATGTTGTACTTGTGTTTCACCCTCTGTGAGAGTCATGGTGAAAGTCACGTTGAGGTGACAACATCACGCAAGTGATGAACACTTGTACTTACCATATTATGGTTGATATCGAGACGATATCTAATATCACGTTGAGGTGATATTCTTCTCTTCATATCTGGTTGTAGCCAATGTGATGGACTTCATATTGAGATGATTTGTCTTGTGCAGCTGGAAGTTCTCTCCCTAGCTGAGAGGGAGTGTTAATGATAATTACAGCTTCAGGCGATCCTTCCAGCTCAGTCCAATTGGAGGAAACATAAATTAAATGATAGCCCTTCGGCTATTTCATTTATATACAATTTTGTATTGACTTATATTTAATGAGGAGGCGCAAATGTTATGAGGCCGACCTCATTCCTTATTTTCTACGATATTCTCTCTTGGCAATATTATAATTCTGGGCCGACTTTCATTGGAAAATATATTGTATCTTGGCCGACTTTGTTCTTGAGAAGGTGCGACCTCTCATAGCCATGTATATATGTAAGTTCATCTTATCATTTGAAACACCAAGTTTATGCTATTCAAGTGCGAATTTTGTCAAGTCCGGATTGAAGCAAGTGTGAACATTATCAAGTGCAAATTATCTAGTGCGAATATTTTTCAAGTGCGAATTTTGTGAGAGAAATTTCAGTAAGTGCGAATTGTTCCAAGATCAGATTGCGAATTGTTTCAAGTTCAGATTGCAAATTGTTCCAAGATTCGATTGCGAATCATTCAAGAAGCAGACTGCGAATTCCTCTAAGGCTGAATTTCAATCTCAAGGAGTGTCAGTTGTTTTCTGTTCTTGCTTCTTGTTCAGGGGCTGAATATTGGTCTTGTGTTAGGCCTTATTGTAAAGAGAATTGTTGCCACTGTTTATAAATATAAGAGAGATCTTTGTTGCTGGGTTTTTCTCCCTCAAGAGGAGGGTTTTCCCAGGGTATCTGCTGTGTTATTTTGTCTGATTTTGAATTATTTTTCTGTGCATATAATCTGTTCACTAAAATTTACAGAAGCAACATCAAACTCCATTCTCAGATGGAAAATCTTGGAGAGCATCCAAGGTTCTTCAGCTAGTTCATGCGGACGTTTGTGGACCAATTAATACTGCATCGGTCATTGGTGCTAGGTGTTCCCTCTTGTTTGTTCATGATTTCAATAGGAAAATGTGGGTGTTTTTCCTCAAGGCAAAATCATATGGGTTTAATGAATTTCAAAAGTTTAAAGCATTTTTTGAAAAAGAGTCAGGATGCCCAATCATCACTCTTAGGTTAGATAATGGGGGCGAGTTTTGTTCAAACCAATTCACCAACTTCTGTACTAAACATGGTATCAAGCGTTAGCTTTCCACACCCTATACCCCTCAGTAGAATGAAGTTGTTGAGCGAAGGAACCATACCATTACGAAAATGGCCTGTTGTATGCTGGAGAATAGAGATGTTCCCAAGAAATTTTGGGTTGAGGTAGTGTATACTGCATTATAGCTTCTTAACAGGTCTCCCACACAAGTTGTCAAGAAGATGACCCCAAAGGAAGTATGGTCTAGGAGGAAGCCAAGAATCAACCATCTTAGGATTTTTGGTTCAATTGCGTATGTTTGGGTTCTAGATGCGAAGAGGACCAAGTTGGATTCCAAAAGCCAAAAGTTGATGCTAATAGGATATAGTGACAATCATAAGGCCTATCAATTAATTGATGTGGATACTGATTGCCTGACATTTAGAAGGGATGTTGTTTTTGATGAAGAAGGTGGGCCCTTTTAGCTCAATTTTGCCATCAAGATTCCTGAGGATCAGCCTTTGAAGACTAAGGATTTGGGTGTTAGGCTTCCATTAACTCCACTTGAGGGGAGGGAATCTAATGATTCTAAGATTGTGGAATCTCCTAGGCATGACCCTATACTAGCAGATTTTCCTCAGGATAACCTGGATTGGTATCCAGATGACTTCATTCTAGGCAGCCCAAGTCATGATGATGATCATCTTGATTTGGAAGATGCTTCTCCTCCTCGTCCTAATGGTGGTGAAGCTCATTGGTGATGTTCAAGATGATGAGCTTGTTGAGGGTAGATCGCCTAGAGGAAAAAGCAAACAAAACATTATAAATTTTGCTCTTATGGCCAACATTCAGAGTGTTTACGAGCCCTAGGATTATTCAGAGGCGAAAGGTAAACCTGAATGGGAAATGGCTATGGATTTTGAGCATCATAGTCTTTTGAAGAACAATGCTTGTGTTTTGTCAGAGCTTCCACTAGGGAAGAAACCCATTGGTTGCAAATGGGTCTACAAGGTGAAATACAAAGCTGATGGAACATTGATAAATACAAGGCTTGATTGGTGGCTAAGGGGTTCTCGTAGAGAGAAAGCATTGACTATGAGGAGACCTTTGCACCCACAACAAAGATGGCACCATCCGACTTGTCCTAGCCATGGCAACATAGTTTGGCTGGAAGGTTCACTAGATGGACGTGAAGAGTGCCTTCCTCAATGGAGATTTGGAGGAAGAGGTCTACATGACACAACCTCTTGGTTTGAAGGTTGCAGGAAAAGAGCACAAGGTATGCAGATTGCTAAAGGCTCTTTATGGCCTAAAGCAGGCACCTAAGGTTTGGTACTTGAAGATTGACAAGTATTTGATTGCACAGGGGTTTCAAAGGAATCCCTCACATGCAAATTTGTATGTCAAGAGCACTGGTAGTGATATCATCCTTGTCATCTATGTGGATGATATCATCATTATTGGCAATGGGTTACATTTTCTTGAGCATATCAAGTTGAACTTGTGTTAGGAATTTGATATGACAAATTTAGGTCTTTTGCACTATTGTCTTGGTGTAGAAGTTTGGCAGACAAGTGCCAGTATTTTCATCTCTCAGTCGAAGTATTATAGGAGTTTGCTAGAGAAGTTTAGGATGGCAAATTGCAAAATCTCATCCACTCCCATGGAGAAGGGGCTGAAATTTTTAGCCAAATCAGACTCACCAGTTGTAATGTCCCCTTTTCAAGCCTGACAGTTTCTGTGACCGTTAGCCTTTCCTTGGAAACCCGGAGGCTAGTCGGAAGTTAAAATTAGGGTTTCCTAATTTTGAGGAGGTCATTGTTCGGAGATGATAGTTTTAATGGCGGATTCCTTCTGGGTTTTCAGAGGGCTTCGCAGTGGTATGTTCGTCTCAACATTTAGAGGACTTTTTGGAATTTACTATTTTTAGTAAATTCTATTTTTGGCAGCTTGTCAGATGATGTTCAGCTCGGTTGACTTCCTGTTTCAGTGGTCAGATGTTTGACTCAGTTTTGGCTTCAGTGCATCTCCGGAGGGATAAGCTAAGTTATTTCATTAAAAGACACATTTAAATATTATATTTTAATGTTGACCTTGGGCCTAGACTTAATAACTTAATGTTGTGTTTAAAAGGTGGGTCCTTGAGGGTGGCGCCCTCATTGAGAAATGATTTAATATTTCCTAAGTCAAAATAAAAGTTGAGTGGCGCTTATTTCAAAAAAGATGATATTTAATTAAAATATCAATTCTTAATGCCTGGAAGTGAAAGTACGCCTTCTTGAGGAGATGAAGGATTTGACCTAAAAGAAGATTTTAGGGTTTCGTGAAGTCAAACGAAACTTATAAAAAGAGGGCTTGTGCATCAGTTTTGGTTATCTTGGAAAATACACCGTTATGCTGCCGGATTGAATCTGGATCACTTCGAGGGATGAAGACCTCCTAACCATTGGGCATCTCTTCTCGTTTGTAAGACAACGACTAGTGATGAATTTAGTCTAGTTGTGAATTCATTGTATTCCGTGCATTGTAATCTGCATTAGTATTGTTAGTTTTCAGATCTTGCATGTTAGAGGTTTCCTGATTTTAGCATTTAGCTACAGCAGACTCAGTATCTCATTCATATTTAAAAAAAGATAAAAATATACATTGTGGGTGTCACATAAATCCATTGTTATAGTCTAGGCGTCCCTTTATGCAAGAGTACAGATTTTATAGAGCACTGTCTGATTTTATAATTAAATTTCGCCCCTGTACTGGGCCGTACTGTCTCTAGTTCTTGGAAATTGTGCCATTAAATAAATCTGGCCTTTGCATTCTGTTTCTTGTTTCTAATCTATGTGCCATCATCTTATTGAGCTATGCATTCAGTTTTAGATTGATCTGATTGATCTTTAAGGGAGATTCGAGTTTTTCAAGAAGTTTCTGTGTGCTGGTTTATGAAGAAAACACAGGCCTGTCAACCAGATTGAGAAATCTGCATCTGGTTCTTGGACGGTATGAAGGAACTTTAAGTCTTGGCGGAATACTTCATTGTGGATGATCAAGAGCGAAACGAGGTTGGATCTTTTAATTAAATATCCTCATTCTCAACTTCATTTCTCAGTAAAAAGAACTTATTCATGCTATTGTAAACTTCACAAGTGCTGGTTGTAATTGATAGCAAGTTGTCTTCTTTCAACTGTAAGCTGGCAGTAGTACTGACCGCATTATAGACCTTTGTTTTATCAATTTGTATTAGTCTTTACTTCCAGCAGTAGTTTGAAATTGTAAACTCCGCCCTATGGTCGCTACTCTCCCGTCTTGGGTCAGCAAGCACATTCTGGGTGTAGAGTAGATTCAGTAGTTAGCATTTCCTTCAAGCTTGCTTTCAATATTAGTTGGAAATTGTATAACTCCGGCCTATGGTAGCTACTTTCCCTGCGGGGTGAGCAAGCACATTCTGGGTGTTGAGTAGTTTCGTTATTCAGCATTTCATTTCAAGCTTTGCTTTCTGTAGTCACTCCGTCATATGGTCGCCCCTCACTCCGCCTTGGATTGGGTAGCACATACTTGACGTTGAGTTCCCTTCTGTATCTTGAGTTTACTTTCTTGCACGTTTACGGTTTATCCATCTAACCCTAACGGGTGCACTTGCTTAATGTTGTAATCTGTTAATTGAAAAAACGAAAAAATTGGCTCGGTATATTTCAGTGGTATCAGAGCCACGTATCCTGCCATCCTGTGAAATCAGCCTTCTATGAGTGACAGAGAACAGAGGTATTTGGCAAGAGTATACAAGAGAGGTACAGTTCAGACACAGTTGCATCAAGCCCCAGAAGGTCACACAGCTTCCGAGGTTTTGAGGGCTAATTGGGAGCCTTCACAAGAAACAGAAATGGGGGATAATGAAAGAAGTTCTGGCAACAGAGGTGACAATGGGAAGGGTATAGACAATTCAGCCAATTTGGGTCAAGGACTCGATAAGAAGATGGATGCCATGATGGATATGTTTTCTCTCCTGTTGGGGAGATTGGGTCCCAATATTCCACAACACAACACAGGGCATACCGGGGAGCACAGTGCTTCCAACCCGCACAATGGTCATGTTGCCCAACCTGCAGTGAGCAACACTTACATTTCTGCTAGACCATTCAAACCCACGTTTTTGACACCAGCAATCCCACAGCCTGATCCTGAAGAAAATGTTTCATCCTTGGAGAGGGTGAGGATAGGCCGAACAGAGTATGACACCCTTCCTGATGAAGTAAAACTTGACATGTCCTTCAATGATTACATGGAGTATAGAAGGAAGGATAGAGGCCAAGGGAGAAACTATGATCAAAGAAGAACCCCAGCACAAGGAGATTGGAATCAAGCTCTCAACAAGGTTACGCTTGCCCATTTTGATGGAAGCGATAATAATTCTGCTCGAGCTTGGTTACAAAAACTAGACAACTATTTGGCACTTAGGCCAATGGCTGAAGAAGAAGCGATTAGATTCGCTACGCTACACCTAGATGGGGTGGCGCATGAATGGTGGTACCATGGCCTAGTCACCTTAGGTCATGGGTCTATCACTAGCTACGATGAGTTCACCAATAGACTCATTGAGAGGTTCGAGAAGAAGGACCCAGAAGTGCATTTTAGGGAGTTGGCACAGTTGAGACAATATGGCACTGTGGATGCCTACATAGCTGAGTTTCAAAGACTTTCAGTTATGGTCACTGGAATCACAGAGAGAAGATTAGTAATCCTATTCACTGAAGGATTGATGGAGCCAATCAAGGGTTGGATCAAAGCTTTTGATCCACCGTCCCTACAAGAAGCAATGAAAAAAGCTAGAAACATGGAGTGGGCTGCTCCCAAAGCAAAGTTCCATTCCAAACCAGCTTTTCACAAAGGAGATAGAGGGAAAAAGTTTCATCAGAAGCCTCACCATAAGGAGTTTAAACCACAGAAACCCCCTGGCTCAAGATTGGATCCAGAGACTATCAATGAACTCCGTAGGAAAGGTTTATGTTTCCGTTGTTGGGAAAAATGGTCACAAGATCATGTGTGCCCAAAGGGGCTAAAATTCATCAAATTGAGTTCTATACAGCTGATGAAAGCAATTCTGATTTTTCTGATCAGCAAGCTGATTTTGAGGACAGCGATGAAGAAAATACTCCAGAAGAGTCTGAAGGTGAAAAAGAAAGTGGTGGTACATTGGCTCAAGCTTTCGAGCTTCCAAAAGAATGAGTCCTTTAAAGTTCGGGGAATGATCAAAGGGCAACGTATTGTTGCTTTGATTGACACTGGTGCAACACATAACTTCATAGACGAAGTTGTGGTGGCAAAGAAAGGATTGCAAACAGAAGACTTTGAAGGGTTCAGAGTTATGGTTGCGGATGGGTTTCACATCTCATGCACCAAGAGGATTCCAAACATGTCAATGCAATTGGGCAATTACGAAGTCAAGGATGACTTCTATGTGGTCAATATTGGAGATACGGATGCTGTCCTTGGCATTCAATGGCTGCGATCTCTTGGAGAGATCTCTCTAAATCTGTAAACAATGGAGTTGAAGTTTCAATCCGATGGAAAGAAGGTGGTGCTGAGAGGAATGTCAAATGGTGGCCCTCGGATTGTATCATTCAAGAGGATGGCGAAGTTGATACGTCATGATCAAGTGGAGTGGGCTGCTGAGTGCATGATTCTTCCAGCGAGTCTAGCTGAAACTAAAGTAGAGCATCCTCCTGATATCCAATCTTTACTCACCAAAAAGAGTAAAGTGTTTGCTGATTTACCGCCTGGACCTCCTCCTGATCGAGGTTCAGAACACATCATAGAGCTCAAGGAAGGAGCTAAACCGGTGATCACAACTCCATACCGGTATCCAAAGAGGCAAAAGGATGAGATCGAGAAGAATATCCGAGAACTCTTGGAGATGGGTTTCATACGACCAAGCAAGAGCCCCTTTGCTTCTGCAGTGGTTCTTGTAAAGAAGAAGGATGGTACCATGCGCATGTGCATGGACTATCGTGCTTTGAACCAAAGCACTATCAAGAATAGATACCCCATTCCCAGAATAGATGAGCTCATTGATGAGCTACATGGGGCTAAGTTCTTCTCAAAGATTGATCTAAGATTGGGGTACCATCAGATAAGGATGAGGGGATCAGATGTGGAAAAGACAGCCTTCAGGTGTCACTATGGCCACTTCGAATTCTTAGTCATGCCTTTTGGTTTGACTAATGCACCCGCCACCTTTCAGTCTTGCATGAACCGTGTGTTTCAGAATCACTTAAGACGGTTTGTATTGATTTTTTTTTATGATATTCTGATTTACAGCAAGACTTGGGGAGATCATCTCAAGCACTTGGAGGAAGTGCTTAGTATTATGGAGTCTGAGAGTCTGTTTTCTAAAGCTTCCAAATGTGAATTTGGAATGGAGGAATTATTATACCTTGGCCACATAATCAGTGCTGAAGGAGTA
Source organism: Sequoia sempervirens (assembly GCA_007258455.2). Classification (NCBI taxonomy): domain Eukaryota; kingdom Viridiplantae; phylum Streptophyta; class Pinopsida; order Cupressales; family Cupressaceae; genus Sequoia; species Sequoia sempervirens. The sequence continues at coordinate 15,425 of VDFB02127292.1, read as the reverse complement.
AAGGTGGATCCGGAGAAGATCAAAGCAGTGGTTGATTGGCCACCACCTGAAAATTTGACTCAGTTGAAGGGTTTCCTGGGTCTTTGTGGTTTCTATCGGAGGTTCGTTAAGGGGTATTCACAGAATGCTGCTCCCCTTACCGATCTCACTAAAAAGGGAGCCTTTGTTTGGTCAGAAAAGGCTCAAGTTGTTTTTGACAAATTTAAGAAGATCATGAGCTCGTGTCCAGTTTTAGCTATCCCTGATTTCTCCAAGCCATTCGAGCTGCAATGTGATGCATCGGGTGAAGGAGTTGGTGCTGTCCTGATGCAAGACAAACACCCTATTGTGTTTGAAAGCCGAAAATTAAGGGGTGTGGAAAGGTCATATTCAATTTATGACAAAGAAATGCTTGCCATTATGCATGCATTAGCCAAGTTTCGACAGTACTTGGTGGGGAATAAGTTCGTGGTTAAAACAGACCACAATAGCCTCAAGCATTTTATGCACCAGAAGGATTTAAATGAGAGGCAACAGAAATGGGTGAGTAAGCTTCAAGCTTACGACTTTGACATTGAATATGTCAAAGGGAAAAATAATGTCGTGGCCGATGCTCTATCCAGAAGGCCTCATCTTAGCTCATTGTGTGACCTTACTGCAGATTGGAGAGACATGTTGCTTGCTGATTATGCAAAAAATCAGTTTGCAACCAGCATTCTGGAAGGTACTTTCCATGATGAAAAGTACTAGGTGGTTGAGGGTTTGATTCAGTATAAGGGTAGAATCTTTCTGGTGGCTGATTCTAAGCTCAAGAAGAAGATTCTTTTGAATTTTCATGACATTCCAATTGCTGGTCACCAAGGGTTTTTCAAGACCTATAGGCAGATCCGAGAAAGGTTTTCTTGGAAAGGATTAAAGAAGGAGGTTCAACGTTACATTCAGGAATGTCCTGTTTGTCAAGCAAATAAAAATGAGCACACATTGCCAGCCGGTTTGCTGCAACCACTTCCAATTCCCAATCAAAAATGGGAAAGCATTTCGATGGATTTCATCACTGGGTTGCCCAAGGCTCAAGGGAAGGATTGCATTTACGTGGTAGTTGACAGATTAACCAAGTTTGCTCATTTCTTTGCCATTACCAGCACTTTTTCTGCAGCCCAAGTTGCCGATTTGTTTTTTCGAGAAGTGTTTGGCTTCATGGGTTGCCAAAGAATATTGTAAGTGATAGGGACAGCAAGTTCCTAAGTACCTTTTGGCAGGAAGTTTTCAGAATGAGTGGTACTGTGCTCACTCCAAGCACGAGTTATCACCCTCAAACTGATGGGCAAACAGAAGTGGTGAACAAGTGGTTGGAAGGCTACTTGAGAAATTATGTGTCCGAACAGCAGAAAGCTTGGGTTAAGTGGCTGCATATAGGCGAGTACTGCTACAACTCTACCTTCCATATGTCAATCAAAATGTCTCCTTTCTTGGCACTTTATGGATATGAAGCACCCAGCTTTGCAGATTTGGTGTTTGGTGACAGCAAAGCACCATTAGCCAAGGATTTGTTGCAGCATAGTCAGGACATAATGAGATCCTTGAAGGATAATTTGCAGATTGCACAAAATCAGCAAAAGTTGTATGCTGATCAGAAGCGTGTTGAGCGTTCTTTTGAGGTTGGGGATATGGTCTATCTCACAGCATAACCTTACATAAATAACTCTCAAGAAGATGGAGCCGAAGCTCAAACCTCGCCGCTTAGGGTCACTGAAGGTTGGGGCTGCTGCTTATGAGAGCTGGAGCTACCTTCAGATAGCAGAGTGCATAACGTCTTCCACGTGTCTCGCCTCAAGAAGGCACTTGGACACAATGTGGTTGCTTCTTCTCAGTTGCCACCGTTGGACGAAGAAGGACAGTTGGTTCTGGTTCCCGAGTCGATACTTGACTTCAGAGAACGTTCCTTGAGGAATCGGACTATCAGAGAATGTTTGGTAAAGTGGAAGAACCTGCCGATGGAGGATGCAACTTGGGAAAGTGATGAGATAATGCAGCATCCTAGTTTACAATTGCTTGAGGACAAGCAATCTTGGGGAGGGCGGACTGTAATGTCCCCTTTTCAAGCCTGACAGTTTCTGTGACCGTTAGCCTTTCCTTGGAAACCCGGAGGCTAGTCGGAAGTTAAAATTAGGGTTTCCTAATTTTGAGGAGGTCATTGTTCGGAGATGATAGTTTTAATGGCGGATTCCTTCTGGGTTTTCAGAGGGCTTCGCAGTGGTATGTTCGTCTCAGCATTCAGAGGACTTTTTGGAATTTACTATTTTTAGTAAATTCTATTTTTGGCAGCTTGTCAGATGATGTTCAACTCGGTTGACTTCCTGTTTCAGTGGTCAGATGTTTGACTCAGTTTTGGCTTCAGTGCATCTCCGGAGGGATAAGCTAAGTTATTTCATTAAAAGGCACATTTAAATATTATATTTTAGTGTTGACCTTGGGCCTAGACTTAATAACTTAATGTTGTGTTTAAAAGGTGGGTCCTTGAGGGTGGCGCCCTCATTGAGAAATGATTTAATATTTCCTAAGTCAAAATAAAAGTTGAGTGGCGCTTATTTCAAAAAAGATGATATTTAATTAAAATATCAATTCTTAATGCCTGGAAGAGAAAGTACGCCTTCTTGAGGAGATGAAGGATTTGACCTAAAAGAAGATTTTAGGGTTTCGTGAAGTCAAACGAAACTTATAAAAAGAGGGCTTGTGCATCAGTTTTGGTTATCTTGGAAAATACACCGTTATGCTGCCGGATTGAATCTGGATCACTTCGAGGGATGAAGACCTCCTAACCATTGGGCATCTCTTCTCGTTTGTAAGACAACGACTAGTGATGAATTTAGTCTAGTTGTGAATTCATTGTATTCCGTGCATTGTAATCTGCATGAGTATTGTTAGTTTTCAGATCTTGCATGTTAGAGGTTTCCTGATTTTAGCATTTAGCTACAGCAGACTCAGTATCTCATTCATATTTCAAAAAAGACAAAAATATACATTGTGGGTGTTGCATAAATCCATTGTTATAGTCTAGGCGTCCGTTTATGCAAGAGTACAGATTTTATAGAGAATCGCCCTGATTTTATAATTAAATTTCGCTCAGACCGCCGCATCGCTCTAGTTCTGGAAATTGTGCCATTAAATAAATCTGCCTTTTGTATCTCCCGCTTCTTGTTTCTAACGGTGCCATCATCATCTTATTGAGCTATGTATCTAGCTTTAGGATTGATCTGATTGATCTTTAAGGGAGATTCGAGTTTTTCAAGAAGTTTCTGTGTGCTGGTTTATGAAGAAAACACAGGCCTGTCAACCAGATTGAGAAATCTGCATCTGGTTCTTGGACGGTATGAAGGAACTTTAAGTCTTGGCGGAATACTTCATTGTGGATGATCAAGAGCGAAACGAGGTTGGATCTTTTAATTAAATATCCTCATTCTCAGCTTCATTTCTCAGTAAAAAGAACTTATTCATGCTATTGTAAACTTCACAAGTGCTGGTTGTAATTGATAGCAAGTTGTCTTCTTTCAACTGTAAGCTGGCAGTAGTACTGACCGCATTATAGACCTTTGTTTTATCAATTTGTATTAGTCTTTACTTCCAGCAGTAGTTTGAAATTGTAAACTCCGCCCTATGGTCGCTACTCTCCCGTCTTGGGTCAGCAAGCACATTCTGGGTGTAGAGTAGACTCAGTAGTTAGCATTTCCTTCAAGCTTGCTTTCAATATTAGTTGGAAATTGTATAACTCCGCCCTATGGTAGCTACTTTCCCTGCGGGGTGAGCAAGCACATTCTGGGTGTTGAGTAGTTTCGTTATTCAGCATTTCATTTCAAGCTTTGCTTTCTGTAGTCACTCCGTCATATGGTCGCCCCTCACTCCACCTTGGATTGGGTAGCACATACTTGACGTTGAGTTCCCTTCTGTATCTTGAGTTTACTTTCTTGCACGTTTACGGTTTATCCATCTAACCCTAACGGGTGCACTTGCTTAATGTTGTAATCTGTTAATTGAAAAAACGAAAAAATTGGCTCGGTATATTTCAGTGGTATCAGAGCCACGTATCCTGCCATCCTGTGAAATCAGCCTTCTATGAGTGACAGAGAACAGAGGTATTTGGCAAGAGTATACAAGAAAGGTACAGTTCAGACACAGTTGCATCAAGCCCCAGAAGGTCACACTGCTTCCGAGGTTTTGAGGGCCAATTGGGAGCCTTCACAAGAAACAGAAATGGGGGATAATGAAAGAAGTTCTGGCAACAGAGGTGACAATGGGAAGGGTATAGACAATTCAGCCAATTTGGGTCAAGGACTCGATAAGAAGATGGATGCCATGATGGATATGTTTTCTCTCCTGTTGGGGAGATTGGGTCCCAATATTCCACAACACAACACAGGGCATACCGGGGAGCACAGTGCTTCCAACCCGCACAATGGTCATGTTGCCCAACCTGCAGTGAGCAACACTTACATTTCTGCTAGACCATTCAAACCCACGTTTTTGACACCAGCAATCCCACAGCCTGATCCTGAAGAAAATGTTTCATCCTTGGAGAGGGTGAGGATAGGCCGAACAGAGTATGACACCCTTCCTGATGAAGTAAAACTTGACATGTCCTTCAATGATTACATGGAGTACAGAAGGAAGGATAGAGGCCAAGGGAGAAACTATGATCAAAGAAGAACCCCAGCACAAGGGGATTGGAATCAAGCTCTCAACAAGGTTACGCTTGCCCATTTTGATGGAAGCGATAATAATTCTGCTCTAGCCTGGTTACAAAAACTAGACAACTATTTGGCACTTAGGCCAATGGCTGAAGAAGAAGCGATTAGATTCGCTACGCTACACCTAGATGGGATGGCGCATGAATGGTGGTACCATGGCCTAGTCACCTTAGGTCATGGGTCTATCACTAGCTACGATTAGTTCACCAATAGACTCATTGAGAGGTTCGAGAAGAAGGATCCAGAAGTGCATTTTAGGGAATTGGCACAGTTGAGACAATATGGCACTGTGGATGCCTACATAGCCGAGTTTCAAAGACTTTCAGTTATGGTCACTGGAATCACAGAGAGAAGATTAGTAATCCTATTCACTGAAGGATTGATGGAGCCAATCAAGGGTTGGATCAAAGCGTTTGATCCACCGTCCCTACAAGAAGCAATGAAAAAGGCTAGAAACATGGAGTGGGCTGCTCCCAAAGCAAAGTTCCATTCCAAACCAGCTTTTCACAAAGGAGATAGAGGGAAAAAGTTTCATCAGAAGCCTCACCATAAGGAGTTTAAACCACAGAAACCTCCTGGCTCACGATTGGATCCAGAGACTATCAATGAACTCCGTAGGAAAGGTTTATGTTTCCGTTGTTGGGAAAAATGGTCACAAGATCATGTGTGCCCAAAGGGAGCTAAAATTCATCAAATTGAGTTCTATACAGCTGATGAAAGCAATTCTGATTTTTCTGATCAGCAAGCTGATTTTGAGGACAGCGATGAAGAAAATACTCCAGAAGAGTCTGAAGGTGAAAAAGAAAGTGGTGGTACATTGGCTCAGCTTTCGAGCTTCCAAAAGAATGAGTCCTTTAAAATTCGGGGAATGATCAAAGGGCAACGCATTGTTGCTTTGATTGACACTGGTGCAACACATAACTTCATAGACGAAGTTGTGGTGGCAAAGAAAGGATTGCAAACAGAAGACTTTGAAGGGTTCAGAGTTATGGTTGCGGATGGGTTTCACATCTCATGCACCAAGAGGATTCCGAACATGTCAATGCAATTGGGCAATTACGAAGTCAAGGATGACTTCTATGTGGTCAGTATTGGAGATACGGATGCTGTCCTTTGCATTCAATGGCTGCGATCTCTTGGAGAGATCTCTCTAAATCTGCAAACTATGGAGTTGAAGTTTCAATCCGATGGGAAGAAGGTGGTGTTGAGAGGAATGTCAAATGGTGGCCCTCGGATTGTATCATTCAAGAGGATGGCGAAGTTGATACGTCATGATCAAGTGGAATGGGCTGCTGAGTGCATGATTCTTCCAGCGAGTCTAGCTGAATCTAAAATAGAGCATCCTCCTGATATCCAATCTTTACTCACCAAAAAGAGTAAAGTGTTTGCCGATTTACCTCCTGGACCTCCTCCATCGAGGTTCGTAATACATCATCATAGAGCTCAAGGAAGGAGCTAAACCGTGATCATAACTCCATAACGTATCCGAAGAGGCAAAAGGATGAGATCGGTGAAGAATATCCGGAACTCGGAGATGGGTTTTATTACGCCCCAAGCAAGCGTTTCCCTTTGCTTCGCAGCGGGTTCTTGTAAAAAGAAGGATGGTACCTACGCGATGTAAGGTAGACTATCGTGGCTTTAAACCAAAGCACTATCAAGAATAGATACCCCATTCCTGCATAGATGAGCTCATTGATGAGCCATGGGGCTAAGTCTTTCTCAAAGATTGATCTAAGATCGGGCTACTACCGAGCAAGGATGAGGGGATCAGATGTGGAAAAGACAGCCTTCAGGTGTCACTATGGCCACTTCGAATTCTTAGTCATGCCTTTTGGTTTGACTAATGCACCGGCCACCTTTCAGTCTTGCATGAACCATGTGTTTCAGAATCACTTAAGACGGTTTGTATTGATTTTTTTTGATGATATTCTGATTTACAGCAAGACTTGGGGAGATCATCTCAAGCACTTGGAGGAAGTGCTTAGTATTATGGAGTCTGAGAGTCTGTTTGCTAAAGCTTCCAAATGTGAATTTGGAATGGAGGAATTATTATACCTTGGCCACATAATCAGTGCTGAGGGAGTAAAGGTGGATCAGGAGAAGATCAAAGCAGTGGTTGATTGGCCACCACCAGAAAGTTTGACTCAGTTGAAAGGCTTTTTGGGCCTTTGTGGTTTCTATCAGAGGTTTGTTAAGGGGTATTCTCAGAATGCGGCTCCCCTTACTGATCTCACCAAAAAGGGAGCCTTTGTTTGGTCAGAAAAGGCTCAAGTTGTTTTTGACAAATTTAAGAAGATCATGAGCTCGTGCCCAGTTTTGGCTATCCCTGATTTCTCCAAGCCATTCGAGCTGCAGTGTGATGCATCGGGTGAGGGAGTTGGTGCTGTCCTGATGCAAGACAAACACCCTATTGTGTTTGAAAGCCAAAAATTAAGGGGTGTGGAAAGGTCATATTCAATTTATGACAAAGAAATGCTTGCCATTATGCATGCATTAGCCAAGTTCCGACAGTACTTGGTGGGGAATAAGTTCGTGGTTAAAACAGACTACAATAGCCTCAAGCATTTTATGCACCAGAAGGATTTAAATGAGAGGCAACAGAAATGGGTGAGTAAGCTTCAAGCTTACGACTTTGACATTGAATATGTCAAGGGGAAAAATAATGTCGTGGCCGATGCTCTCTCCAGGAGACCTCATCTTAGCTCATTGTGTGAGCTTACTGCAGATTGGAGAGACATGTTGCTTGCTGATTATGCAAAAAATCAGTTTGCAACCAGCATTCTGGAAGGTACTTTCCATGATGAAAAGTACCAGGTGGTTGAGGGTTTGATTCAGTATAAGGGTAGAATCTTTCTGGTGGCTGATTCTAAGCTCAAGAAGAAGATTCTTTTGAATTATCATGACATTCCAGTTGCTGGTCACCAGGGGTTTTTCAAGACCTATAGGCAGATCCGAGAAAGGTTTTCTTGGAAAGGTTTGAAGAGGGAGGTTCTAACGTTACATTCGTGAATGTCTCGCTTGTCGCTAAATAAAAAAATGAGCATACATTGCCAGCCGGGTTGCTGCAACCACTTCCAATTCCTAATCAAAAGTGGGAAAGCATTTCAATGGATTTCATCACTGGGTTGCCCAAGGCCCAAGGGAAGGATTGCATTTACGTGGTAGTTGACAGATTAACCAAGTTTGCTCATTTCTTTGCCATTACCAGCACTTTTTCTGCAGCCCAAGTTGCAGATTTGTTTTTTCGAGAAGTGTTTAGGCTTCACGGGTTGCCAAAGAATATTGTAAGTGATAGGGACAACAAGTTCCTAAGTACCTTCTGGCAGGAAGTTTTCAGAATGAGTGGTAATCGGGTCTCACCTACACAAGCATCACCCTCAAACCGATGGGCAAACAGAGGTGGTGAACAAGTGGTTGGAAGGCTACTTGAGAAATTATGTGTCCGAACAGCAGAAAGCTTGGGTTAAGTGGCTGCATATAGGCGAGTACTGCTACAACTCTACCTGCCATATGTCAATCAAAATGTCTCCTTTCTTGGCACTTTATGGATATGAAGCACCCAGCTTTGCAGATTTGGTGTTTGGTGACAGCAAAGCACCATTAGCCAAGGATCTGTTGCAGCATAGTCAGGACATAATGAGATCCTTGAAGGATAATTTGTAGATTGCACAAAATCAGCAGAAGTTGTATGCTGATCAGAAGCGTATTGAGCGTTCTTTTGAGGTTGGGGATATGGTCTATCTCCGTTTACAACCTTACAGACAGTCAACTCTCAAGAAGAGTGGAGCTGAGAAGCTCAAACCTCGCTTCTATGGGCCGCTTAGGGTCATCAGAAAGGTTGGGGCTGTTGCTTATGAGTTGGAGCTACCTTCAGATAGCAGAGTGCATAACGTCTTCCACGTGTCTCGCCTCAAGAAGGCACTTGGACACAATGTGGTTGCTTCTTCTCAGTTGCCACCGTTGGACGAAGAAGGACAGTTGGTTCTGGTTCCCGAGTCGATACTTGACTTCAGAGAACGTTCCTTGAGGAATCGGACTATCAGAGAATGTTTGGTAAAGTGGAAGAACCTGCCGATGGAGGATGCAACTTGGGAAAGTGATGAGATAATGCAGCATCCTAGTTTACAATTGCTTGAGGACAAGCAATCTTGGGGAGGGCTGATCAGAATGTCCCCTTTTCAAGCCTCCCATAGCTTCTGCGGACTGCTAGCCTTTTGGAAACCCGGGAGGCTGGGTTTCCGGGTTGTGCCCAGGGCTCTAATTTTGAGGAGGCCAGCTGTTCTGAGAGATGATAGTTTTAATGGCTGATTCCTCTCGGGTTTCTCGTGAGGGGTTCAAGTGCAGTGCATGTTCGCTCCAAAGATTCGTGAGTGGACTTTTGAATTTACTATTTTAGTAAATTCTATTTTTGGCAAAATTGGTCGATGTCTAAACTCGTTGACTTCCTGTTTCAGTGGTCAGATGTTTGACTCAGTTTTGGCTTCAGTGCATCTCCGGAGGGATAAGCTAAGTTATTTCATTAAAAGGCATATTTAAATATTATATTTTAATGTTGACCTTGGGCCTAGACTTAATAACTTAATGTTGTGTTTAAAAGGTGGGTCCTTGAGGGTGGCGCCCTCATTGAGAAATGATTTAATATTTCCTAAGTCAAAATAAAAGTTGAGTGGCGCTTATTTCAAAAAAGATGATATTTAATTAAAATATCAATTCTTAATGCCTGGAAGAGAAAGTACGCCTTCTTGAGGAGATGAAGGATTTGACCTAAAAGAAGATTTTAGGGTTTCGTGAAGTCAAAACGAAACTTATAAAAAGAGGGCTTGTGCATCAGTTTTTGGCATCTTGGAAAATACACCGTTATGCTGCCGGATTGAATCTGGATCACTTCGAGGGATGAAGACCTCCTAACCATTGGGCATCTCTTCTCGTTTGTAAGACAACGACTAGTGATGAATTTAGTTTAGTTGTGAATTCATTGTATTTCGTGCATTGTAATCTGCATTAGTATTGTTAGTTTTCAGATCTTGCATGTTAGAGGTTTCCTGATTTTAGCATTTAGCTACAGCAGACTCAGTATCTCATTCATATTTCAAAAAAGATAAAAATATATACTGTGGGTGCTGCCGATAACCATTGTTATAGTTCAGAAGGCCCTTTATGTAAAGAGAGTACAGATTTTATAGAGTAATCAGCCTCGGGATTTTTATAATTAAATTCTCGCTTCCTCAGACAATGATCAGTTCTTGGTTCTTGGAAATTGTGCTAAATAACCGGGCCTTTGCATTCTCGTTTTGTTTCTAATCTATGTGCCATCATCTTATTGAGCTATGCATTCGCCTTTAGGATTGATCCATTGATCTTATGAGATTCGAAGTTTTCAAGAAGTTTCGTAGGCCGGTTTATGAAGAAATACAAATTACAACCAGATTAATGAGAAACGATCCTAAGTTCTGGACTTATGAAGGAACTTTTAAGTCTCTCATGGAATACTTAATAGGGATGATCAAGGAGCCGAAACGAGGTTGATCTTTTAATTAAATATCCTATTCCTCACTTTCTCTATTTCTCAAAGAATCCTATTCATGCCATTGTAAAACTCTAAGGCACCGGGTTGTAATTGATAGCAAGCTGTCTTCTTTCAACCGTAAGTCAAGTGAGTGACCACCGTGATTATAGGACCTTTGTTTTATCAATTTGTATTAGTCTTTACTCTTAGTATTTGAAAATTGTAACTCAATGGGGCAAGCACATTCTCCGGGGTGTAGAGTAGACCTTGAGTTAGCATTTCCTTCAAGCTCGTTTCAATATTATTAGTTGGAAATTGTATAACTCCGCCCTATGGTAGCTACTTTCCCTGCGGGGTGAGCAAGCACATTCTGGGTGTTGAGTAGTTTCGTTATTCAGCATTTCATTTCAAGCTTTGCTTTCTGTAGTCACTCCGTCATATGGTCGCCCCTCACTCCACCTTGGATTGGGTAGCACATACTTGACGTTGAGTTCCCTTCTGTATCTTGAGTTTACTTTCTTGCACGTTTACGGTTTATCCATCTAACCCTAACGGGTGCACTTGCTTAATGTTGTAATCTGTTAATTGAAAAAACGAAAAAATTGGCTCGGTATATTTCACCAGTGGTGAATGAGTTAGCGTTCAGGCAACTAGTGGGCAGCCTCATCTATCTTACTGCCACTAGACCTGATCTCAGTTATGCTATGAGCTACATTTCCTGTTTCATGATTGCCCCTAAGGAAGAACATTGGGTTGCAATGAAGTGAGTGCTGAGATATGTGAAAGGGACATCTGACTTTGGCATTCTGTATAGTAGAAGCAAAGATCTGAGGATGGTTGGTTTTATAGATTTAGATTGGGCAGATTTTGTTGATGACAGGAAGTCTACTTCTGGGTATGTTTTCAGTCTTGGTATGGGTGCAGTCACATGGACAAGTAAGAAGTAGTAGGTAGTAGCTCTTTCCTTGACAGAAGCAGAGTATCGAGGAACAATTAAGGCAACATGTGAGGTAGTATGGCTACGAAGGATGCTTGCTGACATGCAAATGTTTCAAGCAGGGCCTTCACCCTTGTTTTGTGACAACCAAGGGGTGCTAAGGCTTGCCAAGAATCTAGTCTTCCATGAGTGCACCAAACATGTTGAGCTTCATTGTCACTTCATTTGACAGCTTGTTGAAGATGGATCTGTGATGTTGCAGTATGTTCCAACTGAGGATCAGACTGCAGACATTCTCACCAAGTCCCTAAGTCCAGATAAATTTGTAAAATTTTGGGGTAAACTTGGTGTAGTTAGTAGAATGACCATTAAGGGAGGGTATTAAAGTAACATTGTAATATGTAATGGTCATCTTAGTTGTTATTTAGTTGCTAGTTTACTTTTAGTTAACTTAGATTGCTTTCAGTTAGTTTCAACAACTTTTTGTTTTGCTTTAGTTCATGATTGTTTCTTTTTAGAAACATCGTCTTGTAATTTATTATATAAGGAGTATTCCTCTCGATTGTTAGATAAATCAATTAATTACCATTTCAAAAAATGGTTAGTTGCAGACCAAGACAAGCTACAAAGAGAGGGTGGAAGGGAAGGCTGCACATGATTAGAAAACTATTATAAAGGCCGCTATCTCACCTCCCTACCCGAGTGATAGATATATGGATTGAGAGTAAGCTGCCCTAGTGATAGGAATCTAGTTTGGGCACTCAAGGGTGGGAGAAGAATATGGCTCACCCCGATCCATGTTTGTTCCTTTGATTGATGCTGGTTTCAGGCTTAGAAGTCTCCCTGAGAGATGCAGTTTGCACCGTTGGTGTCCAAAAAAGATGAAAAAAAATTCTTATTTTTTTTAAGTTACATTGTATGAGTTCAGCATGATATTTGGTGATTTAGGGAAAGTTTCAATGATCTTTTCTGCATTAATTGCTGAGAGTTTTTGCAAAAATTTGGAGCTGAGTTTGAGCAGTGATGGTTGCCAACAATATTTCTAGGTGAGTACTCACTGAGTTTTTAAACTATTTTCTTTACTACCTTAGTCTCCTTTGCCTTGTCAAGGTGCAAGATGTATTCACAATAGTAATTCTGAAAGGCTTCAATCATGCCTGCATCCACTATCATAACACAAGCACTACCCTAAATATAGGCTCCTCTATTGCTGATAATCATGCAAATTAGAACCAAATATATAGTTATCACAAAACTACACAAACCTATAGAAAAGCATGCTACCTTATATGTTGTATTTCTTGTCATCATATCCCATTCTTTCTTGCCATCGAGTCTCAATAAGGTTACAGTATTCACTATATGACTGTTTACTAACAAAAAAAACCTGCAGCATTGATGAAAAGCTCATAAAAGAAGTCAAATAAGAAGACATCATCTCTATATAGAAGGAGATGCTTATTTTCTAAGAAAATGCCAAAAGGGTTTATAAGCTCATTTAACATTAATGTGGGTGCTAACATTCATTTAACAACCTAGAGGGTAACTCGATTTTTCCTTAACATTAAATAAGCTCATATAGAACATTAATGTAGGTGCTAGCATTCATTTAACAACCTAGAGGGTAGCTCGATATTTCTTCTGTACACTCATCAATATCAGAAGACATCTCTCAGTAGTGATTTCAATGATCCAATTGCCTTGCAACATGGATAAACCATAAGTTACAATTTTCAGTCATAATTAAATATGGTCTCATATAGAACATTAAACCACAAAGAGTGACTTCCTATTGCACAGCATCTAGTAGGATTGAAGCATACCTGTTTTGCTTGGAAGTATGTTTATTTGTTCAATTATCTAAAGCTGTATTGGGTTGTTTATTTAAATGTACAATTACAGATACATATATATAAACATGTTTTTTTTTTCAAAGAAACAGTGACTCAGATGTTTACTATACATTTTCGCCCACAAAATGACCTTACAGGTAACACATACAAAGTTTAGTTGAAACTAGGCAGCCCTTTTTGATAATTCTTAACAACAAAATCTATTCTTAAATTATTATGCTTTGACGGTTTGACCATATTCATTACGTTCAAGTCATTTTTTTTCATGAGACAATTGGCAATTTCCTCCTACAAATGATATCATATATTCAATTTTTGATGTTGCCATTTACGTAAGACTTTTGTCATTCTCAGAATATCATAACAGGAACATATCATTGTGATAACATGAATGCTTATCTAAAAATGAATAGAGTGCAATAGCCAATCAAGTGATGTATTTGTTAATAATTATTTCATTTTAGTAACTATCTCTTTATTACTCCAGGTATGAAATAAAATTGAGAGAGCAACAGGAATCAATCAGAAATCAGCGAAAATCCCAGGTATAACATCCTCATAGACTTGTGTAACTGTGAATATTGTACAGAAATCATTTATAATATATGTGATTGGAAAAGGAATAGAAAATCGAAATTTGTTAGCACCTTCTGATTGACATATACTGGAAACTACATATTTGAAAATCGTGAATCATAATCATTAAGGTTCAAGAGGAACTTTAAGGAAAACTTGGTGGAGATGCCTCATATGCTCCTCCTTAGTCTTACTGAAGATGAGTATATGATTCAGATATACTGTCACAAACTTGCCAATGAAAGGCTTCGACACTTCATTTATGAGCTCATAACTGTACTTGGTGTGTGAGTAAGGCCAAATGGCATAACAGTTAACCAACCACTCAATCCCTCCTCGTTCTCGAAAGTTGTCTTTAATTCATCTCCTCTTGTGTGAATTTGGTCATAATTGCTGATCAAATCAATCTTAGTGAAGTACTGTGCTGCATTCAATCTATATTCTATCCATCAAATCATCCAACTATGGTAATGGAAATTTATACTTGACTTCAATCTTGTTGATGGCCTTGGAATTAGTGCAGATCATCCATTCACCTCCCTTCTTTTGCGCCAACATTGCTGGTATCTCACACGGATTTTAGATTCTTCCTGATCAATTCTCTTTGTAGCAGCTCCTGCAGTTGGTTGTTCATCTCATTGTCCTTTGGTGTGAACCAATGTGCAGCCTTATTTGGTAGAATCGTTCCAAGTATTAGGCCCATGTGATGACTGATACTCCTTTGTTGCAGGAGCCCTCAGGAAACTCACTAGAGACTGTCTTCATAAACAATTGTACACATGATAAGGGTTTTCCAGTTTTTTTTAAAGTGATTTCCATAAACAAAAAATACAATTGTTTTTTACATATTCTGTGAAAAACCCCATAAAGGGACATTACAATTTCTTAAAAATGATGATGGGTTTTTTGAATTTTTCTTATGAACCCCTCAAAATTCTTTTTTTTTGGTCATTTTTTCACCTTTAGGCAGCATTTAAAGAATTTTTCCAACTTTTTAGGACAAATGTAAACACCAAACCAAACATTTTGTGATCAGCAAACTAGGATGATGGCACACATTTGGCATTGCTACTCCAAACCCTTGTTTAATGTATTTTTCAATTTCACCATGATAAAGGTAGGGCTTTGTAAGAACACCCCTTATTTTTTTTTTTCAGAATTTGCTGTCCAGTTGAGATTCACAATATAATCCAAAATAAAGGAAATGCCATCAACTGAAATCACTGTCACTAATACTGAAAAGATTAACAAACAAAGACCAGCTGACATTTAACTGGATGCATTGATACATGGCTCACAACATACCATTCAAATCTTTTGGGATCATTTGACAAAGAGACTTTATTACATAGATAAAAGCAAGAAGAGCATGATAAATAAATACCTTTTTTACCAATAGCTCCTAGTGTCCCATACTTCCATGCAAGATCTTTTTTAATGGCTCAATATATTTTTTTCCCATGTTCAAAGAACAATGTCCAACACAAATTTGCAAAAAATGAGCAGCAAGCAAAATTTTAAGCATTTATTTAAAAAAAATAGAAGCCAAAAGTGTTAGGTAATAAGGGATGAGGAGAAATGGAAATTTTTTTGGCAGTATTTCCCCTAATTTTTCAAGTTTTTTTAATTTTTAAATCAAAAAAAGGAAAAATGGAAAGTAATAGTTGCTTACTTGTTTGATGAATTTATCAACTTTGAATCCTTAAAATTCACTTCTCAAATCGTATTCTTGGTATGTTGGTGCTTCACTAGGTGAAATGGGCGAATAAGCTCAAAAAATGACCAAAACAATTTGAAATTTCACTTAAAAAAACACGGCTGTTATGTCCATG
>VDFB02127291.1:0-30549 GCA_007258455.2 Sequoia sempervirens | reverse complement strand
GGACAATGGAAGGTGTCATCATCATTTATAATTGCTAGGGGCCAAAAGGACCATATTCTCTGAACACCATATGAACTTCTTTGTGCCCACAGGCTTAGTTAAAGAATCAACAATATTCATCAAATTCTCTACCTTAACCAACTTCACCCAGCCATCTTCAACCATATCTCTAACAAAATGATATTATACAACAATGTGCTTGGTCTTGGCATGAAATGTTGGGTTCTTGGCTAGACATATCGCACTTTGATTGTTGCAATAAATTTTCACTAAACCTTATTTTATTCCAATATCTAAACACAGTCTCTTAAGCCAAATGGATTCTTTACAAGCATGAGTAGCTACCATATACTTTGCTTCAATAGTGGAAAAAGCAACCATAGCCTATTGCTTACTCATCCAACTAATTGCACCACCAAATAAACTAAGCACATAAGCATTGGTGGATCTTCTACTATCAACATCACTTCACCAATGTGAATCCACATAACCATGAATATCAAGTGAAATATCATCTTTAGTCAAATTACTATGATAACATAAGGAATAATCTAAGGTACCACACAAATATCTGAAGACACTTTTAACTACATCTCAATCAACTCTACCAAGATTAGACATATATCTAGAAAGAACTCCCACTTCTTAATCAATTTTTGGTCTAGTACAAACCATAGCATACATAAAACTTCCAATTGCACTCTAGTAAGGCACTTTTCTCATGTCTTTCATCTCTAATGGATATGTTGGACAATCTGAAATAGATAACTTTGTTCTAACTGAAACAGGAACACACAATAGTCTACAATCCTGCATATCAAACCTTTGTAAAATTGAGTTGACATACTTGATTTGGCCAAGCCATAGCTTTTTGTTCACTCTATATCTTTTAATTTCCATGCTAAGAATGTTAGCTGCACCAAGATCTTTCATTTCAAATTTAGTAGCAAGTTGAGATTTTAGTTCTAAAATCATACCTTTCCATCTACCAATAAGAAACATATCATCAACATATAATGCAATAAATAGGAAATGATCACCATCAGTTTAATAATAAAAACAATGTTCTAATTTAGAATGGTCAAATCCCAAACTCTTGACGCATATGTATCAAATTTCTAGTACCACATCCTAGGACTCTATTTTAAGCCATATAAAGATTTCCTCAATTTTCAAACCAACTTACTTTTACCTTTCACCACATAGTGCTCTGGTTGTGTCATATAAATATCCTCCTCCAAATCACCATGAAGGAAAGAAATTTTCACATCTATTTACTTAACCTCTAAATCATAAGAAGCAAGAATAGAAAGCAAAGATCTAATGGATGTCATTTTTGCAATAGGAGAAAATATCTCACCATAATTAGCACCCTCAACTTGAGAGAAACCCTTCACAACCAACCTTTCTTTTTACTTCTCAGTACCTCCATATGAACCAATATTTTTTTTGAACAACCATTTACAACCAACAGGTTTTTGTCCTTCAGGTAATGGTACAAAATCCCATGTATCATTATTTTTCAAGGATATCATTTTTTCATCCATAGAAATCTTCTAGGATTCTACATCATTCATACCACAGGTGCCTCTTCTATAGATGGGTATATGTAGGGAATCATCATGGAAAATAAGGTTACCAAAGTGCTTAAAAAAATCGAGAAAAATCAGGATTAGGCAACTCTCGTAAAATTTGGACAGTTATCTATATTATTTTAAAAATATAAGAATAAATTTATGAAAGTGAATGTGGTTTCAAACTACTAGGTTTATTAAAAAAAAAAAAGAAATCTATTTACTGAAAATTTGAAATTTTCAAAGTATCAGTAGTAGTATAGAATTTTGGGAAAAAACAAGTAGATTAATAAATAAAAGACCACCTAACCATAATAAAATGACAATATTTTTTATAAAGATTTCAGATATAATTAAAGGACTCATGTCCCGAATGTAGTGCATATTTTTTGTGTTTTTTCCAAGTAAATATTAATTATGACTTTTTTTTAATTACAACTTTTTAAAATATATATAAAAAACTAAGTATATCACGACCATAACTTGAATTAAAACTTCATGAAATTCAATTTTTGTTTTTTTTAATCCTATAGTGTCCTGCAGAAGCATAAAATGTGATGCATGTTTTGAATTCAAAAAATGTGATAGTTTTAAAGAAAGCTACAAATGTTTTTCAATCAGTCTATCAATCAGGACTTTAGTCATAATTTGAATAGAAAATGAATAGTAATTACTTATTAAATTGAAAGTAAAGAATAATTTATATTGGTGGAAAGCTGAGAATATCCTTTAAAAACCCTTTTTGTTTCATCAATTTTGGGTTAAAAAATAGTCATCAACCACATACCCATCATATTGCCACTTTTTGGCCCATCATGATCCTGCATATACCCAGATCTAGATTCATCCATGATAGTATTCAAATTACATCTCTTGTCATCAAGTGAATACCTTTTAGGTGGTTGTCTATGCCTTGTAGACCTACAAGCAAGTTGATTTGGAGGTTCTTCCTCCTCTTCTAAAGATCTAGAGCTAGATGAGCTCTCCTCAACTTCTTGTCTATCCTTGGGCCTCGGTTCAACTTTCTCAGGCATAGAAGTAAATTGAATCACATCTTCTTGTTTACTTAGTTATGGCTGCAATGTAACAGAAGAAGGCTTAGTTTCCCTAAATATAACACTTCTACTATGTATTACCTTCTGTGATACAAGATCCCAAAGCTTGTATCCTTTCACACCATAACTATATCTGATGAAGATACATTTCACAACCTTTTTCTCCAACTTTGTTTGCTTCTCCTTTGTCACATGTGCATATGCCTGGCAACCAAAAACTCAAAGATGTATTAAAATGAAGGCTTGCAATCCAACCATGCCTCTCTAGGAATCTTATCAACAAGAGCTGATGTAGGAGACCTATTAATCGAATAACAGGAAATGGCAACAACTTCATTCCAAGAAATTTTTCCTAGGCCAACACCACTCAACATACTTGTATCATTCTCCATCAATGTCTTGTTCATTCTTTCTAAAACTCTATTCTATTGTGGAGAATACGAAGTTGTCTTATGTCTATGAATACCACAATATTTACATAATCTATCAAAATCATTAGAGAAAAATTCACCACCATTATTAGTCCTCAAACATTTTATTTTCTTTCTAGTCTACAACTCAACCATTTCTTTAAATTCTTTAAATTCTTTAAATATCGACTAAAAACTTCAAATTTACTCTTTACAAAATACACCCATGTCCTACTATAATCATTAATAAATGAAACATTATATATGGATTTTCCAATTGAAGGAACATCTACAAGACCAAATACATCAGATGAAAAAGATCCAATAAACCACAAGATTTATGAGAAATCGAGTAAAATTGAACATGGTTTTGTTTTCCATAAATGCAATGCTCACAAATATCGAATTCAAGATTACAATCATACAAACCTTCAACAAGGTTCTTATTTTTCAAGGTCCTTAGACCCTTTTATCCAATGTGGCCAAGTCTTTGGTGCCATAGCATAGTTTTCTCTACAAGTAACTTTGTCACAAAAGAAAGAGCACCCTTGGGTACCCAAAATCCATGACCATTAGTTGAAGGTGAAACTCTCACTTCTACAAAATTTATTTTCATAGAAGTACTATTGCACTCAACAATGAATGCATCAAGCTTATACAATGTCCAATATATAACACCTCTAGCAATCACCATAGTACCTCTAACCTTCTTGCATCTTGCATCAGAAAATACTATGTTCACACCCACATCTAGTAGCTTTCTCATATATAAATGTTTTTGTGCTAATCCAAGGATATGAAACACCATTAATCATTTTTATTCTACCATCAGGAAACCTGATTTTAACTTTACCACAGCCAGTAATGTCTAAATGAGAATCATCACCCAAGTACACCTTACCTCCATCAAAATTTGCATATTCACAAAACCAATCTCTATTAAAGGTCATATGAAAAGATTCACCTGATTCAATTAACCATACATCGTTACCTACATGAGTTTCCAAAGCTACAATGAATGTGTCACCATCTTCCTTCTCTTACGCGGAATTATAATCAAATTTCTTCTTTTCTTCTTTGCATTATTTATGAACATGTCCAAGCTTATTGCAATTCCAACAAATAACTTTGGACTTTCCAGGAGATTTAGATATCCCCTTAGACTTGGATTTGTCACACTTCTCATTCTTCTTTCCTTTTTTTCCTTAGGTCTTCCATGAAAATTTATGGAATCCCTAGAAGTGGTGGATACCTTCCTCCTCATCTCTTTAGAAAGAAAAGAACCCACCACATCTTCAGTCTTCAATCAAATAGAAGTACTCCCAATAGCCATAATAAGAGAATCCCATGAATCAGGCAAAGAACAAAGCAAGATTTGACATTTCTCCTCCTCATCCATTTTGACACCAACTAATTCCAATTGAGCCACCAACATATTGAATTCTTATAGGCGTTCTATGATTCATCCACCCTCTTCCATTCTCAAGGAATACAATTTCTTCCTCAAAAAAATAATGTTCACTAAAGATTTGGCCTAATACATCTCACCAACCTTCTTCCATAGTTTTTGTGTAGAGGTCTCTTCATGGTTATTAATTAAAACATAATCTTCCAAGCACAATCTGATTAGACCCTTGGCTTTATGATCCCTAACATAATATTTAGCAACTTTAGTAGGATCTGGAGGCCTTGAAACATTCTCATCAACAACATTCCACAGATCTCAATTTATCAACAGATCCTCCATCTTTAGCTTCCACATCTAAAAATTATTTCCAATAAAATTCTCCACCTCTATTCTCTCTTATGAACTTTCCATCTGAAAATTATTGTAACAGGATCACACAGTGTCTTCTACACAAAATCCCACTCAAATCTAGATTAATTAAAAAATACCAACAACCCACAACTGAAACCGAAGGTGATCAAGCTCTGATACCACTTGTAAGGAAGCTAAGGTAGCAAAACAACTTCCTACACTAACCTTAAGTGGAGAATAATGTAAAACATTTACAAATCTTTAACAATTACAAAAAAAAAAAACACAAGTATCATGCATACCACAACCCAATGATTGATATGAGGAAAATCCTTTCAGGAGGAAACCTCCACTCTCTAAAAGCCACCCAATATATTATTAAAAAATAAAAACATTACAATATACATGCAGAGCAAGCTTCTCATAGGAATATCACCACCAAAGATAAGGAGACCTGTTATCTCCCAGAAATGCACCCTAAGCAAAGTTATGAAAATTGAGCTTTCTAGAGAAACATGGGATCATTTCAAGGTTGTGGGTCACCTGAAGCTGAAATGAACCTCCGGAGAAGGCCGGCTTCCTTGTTGGGTCATCACCTAAAACTACTGATTCTTTGAAGGGAAAGGGAGAAAGAGTGCATGAGAATAAAACTAAACTATGGTGATACACCAAACTAATGAGATCAATGGAATAATTCTAGACTACACTTGAAAACTGTTGATGATCATAATGTTACACATCAAATTCTATAAGCTTTGCATTAATTTATCACAAATAGGTTTGATTCACACACTTTTTCAAAAAAGGAAAAAAAAATCATAGATTAGAATCTATGGGTGATTATGTAAACACAGTTTGTGATTCATATAATGACACTTTTTGCAAAGGAAGGCATGAAACACCAGATAAAGTTATAAAGTAATGAAATAAATTCACAAGATAACTCAATCATTAACCTAAAATGCACAACACTTTCAAAAATAGTGACGAAAAATTTGAAGCATCAATAGTGGCCAAGATAACTTTGTACTTTATATTCCAAAAAAAATCAAAGTGAGTTACAAAGCATACACTAGCTAAGCGAGGATTGCTAAAAATCACTAAATCTTTTGAATGTATTATTCGAACTCTCTAAAAAGAGGCAAGAAATGCCTTATATACAAAAAAGATGTCAGCCCCTTAGGGCCTACAAAATATCTCCCTTAGATCTTTTAATGGAGTTAATGTTGTGTTTGATTCCCTACTATCCATGTTAGTGAAGAGTCGCTTCCATGAATGGTCTTCTTCAGATCTTTTTGCAACCACTGCATTTACTTTTGCTCCTCTTATCCACCTTTGAATCCCCTAGCGAGCTACTTTGAATGCTCCTGAGCTTAGAATAGATACACATTGCTTTTCATTATGTTAATCTTCTTCTCCCTGGTCAGACCACCACGGCTTGCCCTTAGCTCACTCTGATTGGTTGATCATATGACACATGATATCGCCAGACAGTCAAGGGTCACTTAGACTGAATCGCATGTCGGTGAGACACTTATCGTGTCTCCCTGATGCAATTATACCTTCCTACAATTATCAACACATATTGAAAACGTCAATGAGAGTTTATAGCGAGCCCAAAAGTCATACTGATATCGCTGGAACCATTGGTAAGACTATCACTTTCAGGGAGACCTCATGGCAAGCTATTAGGAGTCATATAGATATCTCTTTCATCACTGAGACCTTGACTCTTCGGCAAGACCCTTTACTAAGCACATTTCGCTCTCCCCAAGCTCCTTCATTCCATTCGATGAGACTCCCCGTCGGTCGGTGAGACTTCATACTGACCAAAGCTTCCTTTTGCTAAACCGAGAGTACTTCAGGAAGACCTTAACATTTTGGCTAGACCTCCTGCCGAAGGAAAAATTATTGTTTGGCGCTGACAATACTACAAAGCTTTCATTACTTTGTCTCTTGATTCTTCGAGCTCCATGAGCTCTGCATATCTCACAAACATTGGGTCATGTTCCTCAAACATCTCCAATTGGTGAATAATGTCTAAAGCTGGAAGCTCCACAGACAAAGGCAATCTTTCCTCTTTACCGTAAAGTAACATGTATGGTGAATTACCAATAGACCTCTTAGAAGTCACTTTTTCTACCCAAAGCACATACTTTAGATTTACGTGCTAGGTCCTTTGATTATCCTCCATGGTTCTTTTAATAATCCTAATGAGATTTTTGTTTGTGCTTTCAGCTAAATCATTACCCTAAGGGTAGTAATTTGAGGATGTATTCAAATGAATGCCATGTTTAACAGCCCAATCAGTTACTCTTAAACCGGTGAATGCAAGAGCATTATCAGATAAAATAGAGTCAGGAACCCCAAATCTGGTTACTATGTCATCATAGAAATTCAATACAGAAGTTTCATTTGCCTCTTTTAATGCAACCACCTCTGTCCACTGTGTAAAATAGTCAGTGGTTGTAAGTACCCACTTATAACCAGTACTAGAAGGTGGATTTATTGGCCCAATGAAGTCAATTCCCCATCTCATGAAGGGCTGTTGTACCTGAATTGGTTGTAGAGGCATAGCAAACAACTTTTTTTTTCCTACAAAAAGAGCACACTTCACACATTTCTTTGACCATGCATATGTATCTTTAAATAAGTTGGGCCAGTAGTAACTAGCTCTCATTATCTTCCATGCAATAATCCTTGAAGCAAAGTGACCCTCCGAAACTCCATCATGAAACTCATGAAGTACCTTCTCAACCTAATCACTGTGAATACATCTTAATAGAACACCATTCAGATCTTTTTTGAAAAGAACATTGTTCACTAGCACATATGGTATGGACTGCAGATTGAAGTATCTTCTTTTAGCTTTGTTCAAACCTGAAGGACACTCACTGGTTTGGAAAAAATGGGTCATGTCTTGAACCCAATTAATTGTTATCACAAGCACATCATCTTAAGCATCCTGAGACTCATTTGTATTAGCAAAAACAACATCCTTTTGTAATTCATTTTCACTTATTGACCATGTAGCAAGCTGTTCACACAGACCTTTACCTCTAACCAGTTTGGTAATCTTGATATCCACATCATATTCCATTACCTTAGTGATCCACCCTGCCCTTTTTTCATTTAGATCTTTAGTCAACCAAAATTCCTTGACACTCGAGTGTGCAACCAGAATATGAATTTTATTGTTTGATACTAGAGGCTTAAACTTCTTTAGGCTTCTGATCATAGTGAGAACGTGTTTCTCAACAAAAGTATACCTCTCTTCATAATCAGCAAGTACTTGGCTAAAGAAAGCTATGGGCTACTCTAAGTTATCACTATTTTTCTGTACCAGTATAGCAAAGATCGAACCAGCACTGCCAAAAGCATATAAGAAGTCTTTAGAAAAATCTAGATTAACCAGTGTTGGAGCTGATGCTAAAGCTTCCTTGATTTCTTCAAAACTATTTTTTGCTTCTCCAGTCCAACTAAATACTGCATTCTTTTTAAGCATGGCGGTCAAAGGCTGTAACAGGGTTGCGACATCAGGGATGAACCTTCTCAGAAAGTTGATTTGGCCCAAAAATTTCTGCAGACCCTTCTTGTGATTAGGTAATGGCAACTTCAGTATGGCTTTGACTCTTTCAGGGTCAATAGTAATTCCATCTTTTGACACTATGTAACCTAACAACTTACCTTCATGCACTACAAAGATACTCTTTTTTGGATTGAGAGAAATACCAAATTCTCTACATTTTTCAAAAACTTGCTTAAGGTGTAACAAATGTTCAACATTCTTAGAATAAACTATAATGTCATCTAAATAAATCAGTACAATCTTATTAATCAAACTTTGAAATGCCATCTCCATGGCCCTTTGAAACATGGCACCAGCGTTAGATAAACCAAAAGGAATCCTTTTGTATGCCATGGTGCCCCACTTAGTTGTAAAAGCAATTTTGAATTGATCCTCTTTTTTAACCAGCACCTGATTATAGCCTGAAAAACCATCTAATAAGGAAAATCTTTCAGAACTAGCAACTACTTGTACTATTTTTTCCATGGAAGGTAGTGAGTAGTGATCTTTCAAAGATGCTCGGTTAAGATCCCTAAAGTCTATACAAAGTCTTATTTCACCATTTTTCTTCCTAACCGACACAAGGTTAGAAACCCATGAAGTGTGTTTAATAGGAAAGATGATACCCCCTTCAACTAGTTTGGTCAGCTCTTTAATCATTAAGGGCTCAAGCTTAGGATTCAAGGGCCTTTGTTTCTGCCTTACTGGCTTAGCATTAGGTTCTAACTCAATTGTGTGTTGAGCAATGTGGGGATCAAACCCTTTCAAATTTGAGTATTCCCAAGCAAACACATCATAAAATTCTTGGCATAAGGCAACAAAAGATTGTTTATCTTCATGTGAACAAATTTTTCCTATCTTAAGGAGTTTACCTTTGAAAATCTTCAGTTCTTCATTGATTTGCAAGCCAGATTTACCCTTTTTAAGCTGATCATCAATATTGAAAATTGACTCTAAGGTAACAAGGCCTTTGGGTAACTTATTTTTCCTCAATTGTATGACTTGATCATCATACTGTTGCTTAAGTTTTGCTTGATTCACCATGGAGAATTGATCTTCTTCGAGCAAAAAAGAAAGAATCTGTTCATCACTGTCAAAAATTTTCCAGTGAATGTTGTTATCAGGAATTGATGGCCTGACTACAACTTTCACATACTATTATACTTTCTCTTTTCTAATGTCACCTGGAATATCAAACTGTGCTCCAATGGCTGCAAGCCTATCAGCATGCTTGTTCTGGTTCTTTGGAATAGATACTAAGTTAAAGGCATCAAATTCCTCAATCATATTCCACACTTTGTTTCTATAAGACTTTAGTGTGTCATTTTTGGCAACATTCAACCTTCTGACCTAATTAACTATAAACTCACTGTCTCCATACACTTTCAAACAGTCAATTCCTCTTTTCCTTGCCCACTCAAGACCTTGGAAGAGTCCTTCATACTCAGCAGTGTTGTTAGAACATGTAAAAGAAAAATGAAAGGCTGAAAAGTGTTTATCACCCTCTGGAGAAATCAACATTGCACCTCCACCTACTCCATTCTTGCTCCTGGAACCATCAAAGAACATCTCCCAAATTCCACTTTATTGTTGCAGCAATTGATATGAATCCTTTTCAAGGTTTGGGATCTCTGCATCAAGTTCAAGCATCACATAATTACCCATACCAGCATCTTGAATGAGGTCCTCAGGACTGTCCAACACATTTTCAACTTCCCACTCATGCAACAGTACATCAGGAATAGCTACTGCTTGAAGTTATTGAGCGGAAACCAGCTCATTGTCAGTAAAAGCAACACAATTTGTGTCTACAGCAATAGGAACAACATTGATGGTACTTGGGTTATACAGCTCGATATGATCTTTAGCCAACCTTTCAGATTTAATAGTGACCTTGGTTCCATATCTTGTTCTAAAAAGCATATGTGACCAATCAACTGACACATAACCCCCTATCTTGGCTGTAAAATCTCTTTAGAGGCACAAGGAAAAGAAAGGTGGGAGATCTATGACACATATGTCTTGGGGAACAAAAAAATTAGGGCAAGCGTGAAGAGTGAGACTCAAATCTTTAATGATGCCCAATGTATTAACAGAAGTACCATCCAATTGAATTACTCCTTTCTCTAAAGGTTGATACTTTAGTCCAAGCTTGTTAGCAATTTGTTTTGGCATCACAGAGCTACTAGCTCCACTATCTACCATACAGTTATGAACTAGCTTGTCACCTATGATTACTGACACGTAAAATGGAGGTGGTTTAACTCCTTTTCCTGTCTCTTTGCTAGGTTTTTGATCATTTCCCTAAGGATTGTTTGTTAACACAACTCTAACTTGACCTATTGGAGACTCAACTTTATCAGACATTTTCAAACTTGACAACGCTGATTGTAACATATCTTTTTGACTTGGGATAGCTAATGAATCCCACATAGACATTGTAACATTCATCTTTTTCATGCTATCAAGAATATTATAGGGTACAACTGGGTTTACTTTATAATGTACCTTTATGCTAGTGTGATCAGCTTGTAGATGTGGATGTTCCTTATCTTGGAGTGGCTGATTTCTTTGCGAGCCATTAGTCACTTGAGATGTAGATGGTCCTGCAATTGCTGCCTTTCCTTTGTCAGCTGCTTGATTTAGCTAGAAAGCTCTTTTCTTTGTCCTAGTGTTAGCTGCAACTGAGGAATTATCTACATTTAATCCACATAATTCTTCACCTTGCCAGTTGAGTAGGGTAGCATCATTTGTAAACCAATCTTGGTGTTGTCAAGATGCATCATTAAGTGCATGTTGTTGTGAGCTTGATGAATTTTGTACCATCATACTTGATTGATGAGTCCATTTGAGCAAGAGGCTTGATCATGAGGCTGGTTACAAGGGTAACACCATTCATAATCTATTGCTAAGTTATTTTGAATTAGGATAAGATCCTTGACTATACTAACAGGTGTTGGAGCATAAGCCTGGAAAGGTCTTGTGTTCACATTCTGCTTTGGGCCCTGATAATTTCCTTGGTAAGCTTGTCTATTACCTTGATATGCTTGTTGCTGACCTAAATTTTGTTGTTGATAAGGCTTGCTATACTATTGATGCTTCTCCAAGCTCACAAGTTTATTACCAAAAGCCTGCAATAGGCTTTTGATTTCCTGTAACTCATTTGGAGAACTTGAGACAACAGCTTCTTATGTTACAGTAGTTGGAACAGGTGGCAAAGGTACAAAAGGTGGTATCTAAAAAGGGATATTTGCATGAATCTCTGGAAATATAGGCATTGGTGGCCTGGGAGTGAGTTTACCAGCTTGTATTAGGCTATTCTTAGCTGTAATTGCTATCTCAAATACACCTGGTAGAGAAACACCGCCCATTGATTGTATCATAACAGCTATATCGCGTTAAGATCCTTTAGGAAGTACAAAAATGAATATTCGGGAGGTGGTCTTACCACTGCAGGGATTCTATCCCATGTCCTTTGAAATCTAAAATTAAAATCATTCATTTTCTCCTGATGAGCACTTTTAAGTGTAGTCAATTGTTCCAACAAGGATAAATTGTCAGACCTGTCTTGAAACTGCCTATGCAACTTGTCACCCAACTCATCCCAAGTGGCAACTAAACCTACCACAAGACTCCTAAACCATTGTAACACCCTTCCTTTGAATGATGCTACAAGTAATCTTACAACCACATCTTCTTGTATGATATGGTGAACACCACGTAAGGAAGCAACATCACGTATATATTCAATAGGGGTAGTCTGATCTTCCCCGCTAAAAATTGGTAAAATTTTTAGAGCTGCCATTGGGATGTCATTGTGTTGTAAAAAATTTAATGGGCTACCTCCGTCGAATGGCACAAAAAACTGATTTCTGGGAGTAGCCATTGGAGGTGGGTTTACTTGCAAGCTAGGTGAATTAGAGAATGGGACAGCAATATGAGGTCTTAGAGATGGAGGAGTAGATTTAGTCCTTCTAGAATAAATAGATTTTGTCCTAGACCTTTCTGTCACTCTGCCTTGTCTTCTTGGTAGTGACAGCTGCAAATATTCAAAAGGGAGAAAACTGCTCCTTGTCTAAACTCTTCTCATAAACTATAACAGCGTTGATTCTAAAATTCTTTCTCTTCATGGAGTCGCCAAGTATGAAAAATGACTTCTATAAAGTCTGAAACCTGCTGGTTGCATACCAAACCAACAATATCACGTGGAAATGGTCCCACTGGGCGTGCCAAAACTGTTATCTCCCAGAAATGCACCCTAAGCAAAGTTATGAAAACTGAGCTTTCTGGAGAAACATGAGATCATTTCAAGGCCGTGGATCACTTGAAGTAGAAATGAACCTCTGGATAAGGTTGGCTTCCTTGTTGGGTCATCACCTAAAACTACTAATTCTTTGAAGGGAAAGGGAGAAAGAGTGCATGAGAATAAAACTAAACTATGGCAATACACCAAACTGATGATATCAATGAAATACTTAGACTACACTTGAAAACTGTCGATGATCATAATGTTACACATCAAATTTTGTAATCTTTGCATTAATTTATCACAAACAGGTTTGATTCACACACTTTTTCAAAAAAGTAAAATATTTTCACATATTAGAATCTATGGGTGATTATGTAAACATAGTTTGTGATTCATATAATGATGCTTTTTACAAAGGAAGGCATGAAACACTAGATAAAGTTATAAAGGAATGAAAGAAATTCACAAGATAACTCAATCATTAACCTGAAATGCACAACACTTTCAAAAACAGTGACGAAAAATTTGAAGCATCAACAGTGGCCAAGATAACTTTGTACTTTATATTCCAAAAAAATCAAAGTGAGTTACAAAGCATACACTAGCTAAGAGAGGATTGTTAAAAATCACTAACTCTTTTGAATGTATTATTCGAACTATCTAAGAAGAGGCAAGAAATGCCTTATATACAAAAAATATGTCGGCCCCTTAGGGCTTACAAAATATTTCCCTTAGATCTTTTAATGGAGTTAATGTTGTGTTTGATTGCATCCCTATTGTCCATATCAGTGAAGAGTCGCTTCCATGAATGGTCTTCTTCAGATCTTTTTGCAACCACCGTATTTACTTTTGTTCCTCGTGTCCACCTTTGAATCCCCTGGCGAGCTACTTTGCATGCTCTTGAGCTCATAACAGATACACGTTGGTTTTCATTCTGTTAATCTTCTTCTCCCTGGTTAGACCACCACAGCTCACCCTTAGCTCACTCTGATTGGTCGATCATATGACACACGAGATCGCCAGATGGTCAAGGGTCGCTTAGACTAAATCGCATGTCGGTGAGACACTTATCGTGTCTCCCCGATGCGATTATACCTTCCTACAATTATCGGCACATATTGAAAATGTTGATGAGAGTTTATGGCAAGCCTAAAAGTCATACCGATATCGCTGGAACCATCGGTAAGACTATCGCTTTCGAGAAGACCTCATGGCAAGCCATTAGGAGTCATATAGATATCTCTTTCATCACTAAGACCTTGACTCTTTGGCAAGACCCTTTACCGAGCATATTCCGCTCTCCCCAAGCTCCTTCATTCTATTCGATGAGACTCCCTGTCGATCGGTGAGACTTCATACCGACCAAAGCTTCCTTTTTCTGAACTGAGAGTACTTCAGGGAGACCTTAACATTTCGGCCAGACCTCCTACCGAAGGAAAAATTATCTCTGGGCTCAGACCTTTGGTGGGACCTCCTTCGTCGCCAAGACCTGACTCCTTTCGGTGAGATGTTACGCCGAGTTATGAACCCTCGGCCGACTTCCTTCCTTTCTTCGGTGTGACCTTCATCCTTCAGCAAGACATCTAGCCAACAACAGCTACCTCACCAGGACCTCCATACACTTTGATGAGACCTCACCTAATCGGCGAGACATTACACCGAAGCCACCCAGTTGTAGCAAAACCTCACCCAATGACGTTCCTTTTTGCCAAGACTCCACTCTGTCGACCAGACCTCATGGCGATGGATGCCTCCATTCAGTAAGGCCCCTTCTAGTCAGTGAGACATTTGGAAAGTCTTGGCAACTCTCTCCTTAGAGGATTTTCATGCCAAACTTGACCTAGGAAGGCCTTCCAACTGAGTTCCCTGTGACCGAACACCAGATGTATGATTTTTCACTTGAACTATAAATGTTCCATTTGGCCTTCTTGAACATCTGTCACATGATTTGTCCTGCCTGATTGAGCCCATAAGTGAAAATTGGAAAACAAGACCAATGACCACTATCAAACTCATAGAATTCACACCATCTGCATACATCCAAACCGCTTATAACAAGCTTTTTGGAACCTTCTAGAATTGGGGTTTAACAAGGTCATTTTTATTTGACGTGTTAACAAAAAAACCTTGATGTGTCAGTGAGAAAAAATATTGATGTGTTAGTGGCGAAAAACCTTGACGTATCAGTGGGAAAAAACCTTGACGTATCAGTAGGAAAAAAAATCTTGACGTGTTAGCGAGAAAAAATCTAGATGTGTAAGTGAATATTTTTTTTTGGGTGTTGCCCTAAACCCCACATCTTGTTATGAGTGTATAGTATTTGCATGATCAATCACCACATACCAGCAAACATCCTATCAATAAATCATATATAATTGCAAGGTTGAGAAAAAAAATTGAACAAGCACTTGTGCAGAAATATCAAGCTCAATGCACAAGCACCATAGAATGGGGGCACTGATCCAAGGACAACAATCTTGTAGGACATAGAGATGAGTAGCATAGGAGATAATGGATGAGATAGTGAGGACAAAAATGGCACCAATTTTGAGAACTCGACATCAATACTAGGAGAAGATGGGGCCACAAAATTGGATTTACCCAAAGGGATCTTAAGCAAACCATTGAGGAAAGCATTGCATAGATGGCCAACAATAGAACAATTTTGACAAAATAAAACATAGTTTTAATATTCAATGGCTTGGGACCACTTACCAAGCCTAGATTCTAGAATAATTGAGGTCGAGAGAACCTTATTTGGTTCAATTCTAATGCAAAACCAAACAAACACTAGCCTAGTATGTTCCTTTATGGCATAATCGAGAGAAAGGAAGTTTCCAAAAGAGTTTGCCGCTCCCACAATAATTTATTCATCCCAAAACTCCACAGAAAGGCTCAACAACCAAACCTAGGTTGTGAACATAACCACCAAATGGGTAACAGGATCAAACCTGGGTCTCTACTTGCATAGATCAAGACTCTATTTACCAAAGAACCAAGGGCCACTAGTAAGGGTAGACACATAGTCCTCATGAAGAGAGAAGTTGAAGCAAAATAAATCTTTTAGAAGGGATGAAGTGGTGAAGGAGCCTTTGACCACCCACCTGGAAGAAGCCCACTTGCGAATGGTCTCAATATTAATTTGTCTTCCCATGAATCTACCAATGAGACAATTTTTCATTTTGGCTAATGAACAATCCAGAGAGGGGTCCTTGACTTTTATAGTGGTGCCCTCCTCCAAATATAAAATTTGGACCCCATCCCTAACCACACAAGCTTTTATGGGAAAAATTTCTTTCCAATTAAGTGGTGTGGGTACCTATTCTTGGATAGAGGGGACAAGAGGAGACTCAAAAGGCCTGTGAGTTCCATTGGGAGCCCCACACTGCCCAGTAGAAGTGCCAGAGTCAACTCACACCAAAGGATGGGAACCATGAGATTCTTGTCCAACACCATCAACCTACATGTTACCGCTCATTTCAAAAACCTAAATTTAAGTTTTGTTATTTATATTCTTCTATTTTTAGGCTAGCTTTAGAGAACTATTTGTCTTAACAAAGATAAAGAATCACTACTTTAAGAAAGATGTATTTCCCTATATCCTTAGACTTGTTTCTAATCCAAGTAATTATAAATAAAAGTGAGTTTAAAAAATCATGTTCTATGGGTTAATATGTCTTGCAACTATATGGAGACCTTGATTCTTCATCTAAATATGATGATTCCTTGGAGATAATTTCATATGTGGATGATACTATTATCAAGCCTCCTCCTCCTCCAAATACCCCATCTAGAGTTGAGGTCATCTCTTTTGTACATGTTGCTATTTTAGAGCTCAAAGACATTATTTGAGATCTTTTAGTGATTATTTTTACTAGGATTATATAGGTACAAGAGGTGATGTAATATCCTTTAAATAAGATATATATATATATATATATATATATATATATATATATATATATATATATATCTTATTTAAAGTATATTACATCACCTCTTGTACCTATTTATACTTCAAAGTTTAGATTTCCTTCTTGAATAGGTTCAAGAAAATATCTATAGCAAGATTCTTCATATATTTAGGATCCACTTCACTAGGAGGCTTACATACAAATAATTCAATTTTTTTTTGTGAATACTCACCTTTCAAATATTGAGAAGAATTTTCTTCTCTTAAATAATAATTTCCATTGAGTTGCTTCATCTCCTATTATATTTTCTCTTGTAATCTCTTTGTGTAATCATACTACTCACTTGATGCATCCCCATTCATATTAGTCTAGGTCTCACACTTACGTGGTTACTATTCTTAAATATTATATGACACATTCATAGTTCAATATCATCATTGAGACACATGAGAAAATTTCAAAACTATTCATCTTGTTTTCTTTCTACACTCTACTTGATTGAGAATTTATTGGTTTGAGAACTTAGTATTTATTTATTATGAAAGGAAGATGCATCATATATTATAGAGGGACCTATTATAGTATTTTCTATGCAAAATTGTAAATTTATATTTTGTTTCTCCTTTGTGGAGGTACACATGCCCATAATATTGCAAGTATTTTAGGAAACTCACTTTTAGGGTGCTACATGCTCCTAATTTACTTGTAGGTGTCATATTTTCCTTATAATTTAAGGCACCCAACATTCCCTTGTTTCCAATACCAGTTTTATTCTTATCTCAATTAATTTTAGGGGTTATTATTGTAATTTTTTTATTTTTTTTAATCCTAAGTATGATATTTCATATTTTTATTTGTGTTTATTTAGGTATAGAAGGATAAAGAGCTATATTTTTTATTAGATTAAAGATGACAAGGGACCATACCCATTACAAAATAACCATAGAGGTCCAACGAGGGGCCTCATGAGAATTGAGACACCTAGAAAGAAAGACAGAAACAACAACTAACAGACTAGCAGGAAAAATGAGCATAGAGCACAAGGAAAAATTGGCAAGGAATTAGACTATTAATTGGTCTCCTAGTAGCTTGAGTCCACTAATGCTACCACTCCTTAGCTAGGAAGTGGAGTTTCTCATCAAAGGTCTGGAGACCCTTGTGTGCAATCTGGATCTCCTCAACACTTATTAGAGTAGGGATTCCCTCCTTTCCTTTTTTCTTTGAATTTCCAGTGTCTTGACCAACCTCAGCCATCCTTTTACCCTAATAGTTGTGAAGCTCTTGTTGAAAAATTTTTATAGTGACCATGGTGTTCTCGATAGTATCCTTACTATAATCCACAATTTCTTGGAGGCACTCTAGAATGTTGTCATATTTCCTATGCATAGTGGAATTTTTTTGCTGCAACTTAACCTTATCATCCTCTATACCCACTAGAACTTTGAGCTCATTCACCTCACTCTCCCAATTCACCCATTTTCCAAAGGACTTAGTGAGGGATGATAATAGATCCCAATTCCCACCATCCTTGAACTCACCTAGCCCAAAAATTTTCTACTTGAGCACATTCTCTTCCAAAACCTAGATTCTATCCTTGGCTATGATGAGTTGACCCATGAGTCACTTAAGAATATCATTCTAAACATTGAAAGCCACTTAAATATCATTCAACTTATGCCTCAAGGGAACAAAAGTAGCATATACATGTCCTTAACCAAATTGACCTCACCAGAGGTACCATCCAAATTAACACATAGGCTTGGGGATCTTTGGGGACTAGGTGGATTATTAGTGGCTAGGGATTTTAAAACCTCACACATTATCATGGATAGGGGAGCCAAGGAGAGAATTGTTAGGGTAGGTTTCCAAGACTCATCATCCAAGTTCCTGTTATCAGAACCAAAAGTAGAAATTTGAGTGGGGTTAGGAAATGAAACACCCTTTGGGTTGGGAGTGGTCCTCGATAATAGTGATTTTACCATGTTCCTAGGTAACTCTATGAGTGGTGGACAAAGTCTCCTCATGGCCACAATTAGAAAGGCAACCTTCCAAGGGAATGACAAGGTTTCTAATGACCAGGGTGTTCTTTTTAAAAAATGTTGGGCAAGGAGAAAGAGTAGCCTGGTGGTGGTAAAGATGAAAAATTAACCCCTAATGGATGGGAATGGTTCTACTCTTATAGCTTGAGTAGCCTTGATATATTGTTCTAGAGAAGAGAGGACCGAAAAAGAAAAGTTTATTTTGGCATTATATCTAAAATAATTTAACATGGGAAAGAGGTGGAAATGAAACCAATGAAAGTGACCCTCCAGAGTGGCATACCTCATTAACACCACAATCTTTGTCCACACCTCAAAAATGTTGGCTTTGTTGAAACTGTTTTGCAACTTGTTGACTTTTTCATGCTCCATCAAGAACCTATCTATGTCCTTTTGGTAAATCCATGTTGGCTTCCTAGGAATGCATACCCTATCTAAGAAAAGCCCAGTAACCTTTACAATTAGCCCCATATTAACATGGAAGGGGCACTCACTAATGGTGATGTTACCCTCATTCCAAGAGTTATAGAATTTAGTTGACAGATTGGGGTTGAACCCCACCATATCCTCAACAAATGAGGCCAATTTTCTACATAGAAGAATAGTCCAAACATCAATGTCATTTTTCCACACCTCATAGGAGGCAGGTTCATCCTAAACCAAATCAACACCCATATTCACAATCAACAGAGAAAGAGATGGAATGTTATATAAATTACCAAAAAAATGCCAAAGGAAAGAATGAAAAAGCTTATGAAAGATTGGCCAAAGGAGACAAAAATTTGTAAATGACAAACATGCCAGTTTTTAAAAAGAAATGGAAAGAAGTCTAGTTCAAGATCAAGGGTGTTGTACTTTGACATCATAAAAAATTAAGTCACACACGTATGTTTGAGGATAAGAGAGATATGATCCTATATTTTAATTTTAGAAGTGAAGGAACCTAAGTTGGTGAGGGTGTCTACCACTTAATTACAATTTCTATACATGTGAGTAAATCTACAACTTTCAAGATTCATCAAGATATTTTGTGTTGATAGGATAGGGTCCTTGAGGGGATAGCAAGGTTTTGTCATCCTAGTCAATTATGGGAATCACACTCAATAAGCAAGTTAGAGATACCTACATATGTGGCAAGCTGGATACCATGGTAGGCCACCACCACCTCTACAAAACTAGATGTTTGAACTCCAATAGTTTTTAATAAAAGAGGGTAAAAACTTTATTAAATCAAGGAAGCAGTACAAAGCCAAGAGAAACAAGCCACCTAATAGGGGATAAAAGAAAAAAGCATCAAACAACACCCAAAACACATCTCATGTCCTTCGCAACCAAGTCCTCAAGATCCATAGAAAGACCATTCCAATCGTCCAACTTCCAAGTTCCCCTCTACTTCGAAGCACATTTAGCCGACACATTTTCCACCTTGTTCCACTCCTTAGGGATGTATCAAAAGGTGATAGAGTCCAAGGACTCCCCAAGGGAAATGATTTGTCTAACCACACTCACCAGCTACCAGTTAACATCCTCAAGATGCTACTTCTCTAGTAAGTCAATTACAATATGGGAGTTAGACTCAGAAATTATCCCTCTCCAACCAAGGGAACAAGTCATCTTCAAAACCAAGAGAATGGTCAAGGCCATCATGAAGTTATTAGAATGTAGGCCAAAGTACTCAAAAAAGAAGAACACAACTCTAGAGCAGTCCCTACCAATGTCCATAATCCTAGCATGGTCAGGATTACCTCTAGAGGACCCATCTATATTTATCTTCAACACCCCCAAAGGAGGAGGAATCCAGTGGCCATCTCTTTAAACCTTCTCTCTAGCACTTCAACCAAATCCAGGCCTCTTCTCATCCTTAGTACAACAAGAGAGGCCCAAACTCTAAACAATCCTCGTATCCCCACGGTCCACAAGGGCGGAGAGGTCACACCTAGCTACCAAAGTCTTCTATAAAGCTCCCAATATCCTCCTCCTGACCTGCATCACCTGAAGCTTCTTATCCAAGAAAATCCTATAATTACGCTCCAACCAAATCTGCCAAATGATGAAGCTAGGGCCAATTAACCATACAACATGAAGAAATGAAATCTTAGTTGTAGAACTCCCCAACCTACTACAAAAGTCCTTAAGAGAAGAGGCATGCCAACACGACTGACTTCAGAGGCCCCACCAGAAGTGCTAGAGCACCTTGGAAAAATGGAATTGGAAGAAGAGATGGGAGGTACTCTCCTCACTATTAGCACATAAAGCACACACTGAGGGGCCTTGAAATCCCCACTTCCAAAGATTCTCCCAAGTCAGGCATATATTATAAATAACCAACTAGGAGAAAAAAATGCACTTGGGCCAAGAGAACTTGTTCCAGATCTACTTCCACCAAGTAACCCTTGTGTATCCAAACAACTATTCATCAAGAACCCTTTTCCTAAAGGCCACAGTGAATTTTCCTTTCGGGTCTCCACCCCAAGCTAGAACATCCCTCTCCAGGAGGGAACTACAAACCCTACCAGCCAAGATGCGAGCAAGCTCCCTACACTCCTCCTCTATACCTCCAGGCGGCCACTCATCTAAGTCTTTCCATCTGCACACCAAAGCCTAATCTAAGACTTGAGGAAACTTGAAATTAGCCACATGAGCCCATCTAGCATCCAAAAAATTCCTACTGAGGTCTTGCAAATGAGGATGAGTAGTCATAATAGGGGGATGTCCATCCCAAGAATAAAACCAGAAGAGGGCATCTGAACCCCTATTACAAATCCAAAACAAACCTTACTTAATCAACTTGGCTCCCCTCTTGAGGGTGCTCCAAACCATAGATCATTTCCCCATGAGAGAGTACCTAGGGACATCCACTCCATCCACAACCCCAAGGTATTTTGAGGTGAGGATCTTAGCTCAAGTCTGTTGATGCTAAGAACACCACCTCCAATAAAGCTAAGTGGCCAAGGATTTCCCAATCAAATTAGCCCAACAAATCCTGAGACCACCCTACTGCTTCGGACAACAAACCACATCCCCTTGACTATACTCCACTTCCATGAAAGAAGCTTTCCAGACCAAATAAAATGCCAACAGAGGGCCTCAAAGTCCTTCACAAAACTAGCAAGAGCAAATAGAACAAATCACCTATACATAGGAACAGCCTACACCATAGACTATAAAAGAGTCACTCTCCCTATAGTACAAAGCCATCTAAACATCCAATGATTGACCTTTTTTTGAAACTTCACAATAACATCCTACTAGAGCATTCGAGGTAAGGAGCGTGTAGCTAGAGGAATACCAAGGTAGACAAATGGGAGGGTGTCGACCTAGAACTTGAGAATACCTGCAATCCTTCATTGAATGAGGTTAGGAGTGTTAAAGAAATAAATAAAAACTTTCCTTCATTAATTCTTTGACTCAAAGCCACCAAATAACAATCCAAAGCCCTCCTTATATTGACTACTTCCTTGACTCTATCCATGCCCATAAGCATTGTGTCATCCACAAACTAGAGATGGGACTACGAGGAAAGATTATTGTCCCACCACCAACCTTGAATCAATCTAAGCTCCACTCAGGATCTCAAGAATCTCCCAAGTCCTTTCGCCATCAAAATGAATAGGTGTGGAGATAAAGGATTCCCCTGTCAAAGGCCCGTGGATGACCCAAAAATTATAGAAGGCTCACCATTAATGAGCATAGAGAAGAAAGAAGTTGTGACACAGCTCAAAACCCAAACAATCCAATC
The DNA here is from genome assembly GCA_007258455.2 of Sequoia sempervirens. Classification (NCBI taxonomy): domain Eukaryota; kingdom Viridiplantae; phylum Streptophyta; class Pinopsida; order Cupressales; family Cupressaceae; genus Sequoia; species Sequoia sempervirens. The sequence continues at coordinate 8,242 of VDFB02127291.1, read as the reverse complement.
ATATTTCCAAATCCAAACACTCTCAAAATCTTGGTGGGAAAATCCCATTTAACACGGTCATAGGCCTTGGCCATATCAAGCTTAATGAACATAGCCTTTTCCTTTGATGAGGCCATAGAGTGTATAGTCTTCGTAGCTATGACCATACCATCCAAAATATGCCTACCAGTCACAAACCCACCTTTTTCCTTAGAGATCAACCTGTCCAACCATGGCTTTAAATGCTCAGCAATCAACTTAGTGATGATTTTGTACATAACATTGAAAAGGTAAATAGGCCTAAAAAGATCCAAAGAATTGGCACCCTCACACTTAGGGATGAGAGCCAAGAAGGTGGCATTAAAAGCTCTGAGCATTTTCCTATTCTTATGAGATTCATAGACAACCTTGAGAAGGTTAAGCTTGATAACCTCCCAAAACTCCTAAAAGAACTCCATCGAGAACCCATTAGGACTAGGAGATCTACCTTTCCTCATCTAAAACACAACATTTTCTAATTCCAATAGAGTGATTGGATTAAGGAGTTAACCAAACTCATTTGTTTAGTCACCAAGGGGGAATACAAGATAGGATTGCATCTTCATCCTCATTGGTAGGAATTGAATCATCATGGAAAGGAGTAGAGAAATATTGAAAAACCTCCTTAGAAATTTCCACTGAAGATAGAAGAGATTCCCTAGCTAGGGATTTTAGAGAAGTTATAATGTTTCCCTGTCTTCTATGTTTCACTAAATTGTGGAAGAAGGAAGTATTCCTATCCCCCTCCTGCAACCAATCAATGCAGGACTTTTTCATCCAAAAATTTTCCTCCCCCAGCTCCCATTCCTCCACTTCCTTTGCAGCCACAACCTCAAGCAATCTCAACTTCTCAGTAAGCCCCTAATCTCAGATTTGTTGAGTGATGGAATCCAAGTACTCCTGGGTATCCATTTTAGCCTAGAAAACATTACCAAATTGGTATCTATTCCAACATTTCAGCCTATACTGATATACTGGAGCCTCTTTGCAAAGAAATACATAGCAATACCAAATTTTGGCTTGCCATCCATCCACCACCCAAGGACTAGGTCCTAGAGAGATGCCTCCCAAAGCAACATGAGTTGGAATTTAAAAGACTGTCTTGTAGAAGACCTCACCAAATAGGAAAAGAGTTTTAATGGCCAATGATTTGAGCCCTGCCAGTCCAAAAGCTTAGACCTGGTCACCCATCTATCACCAACCCAAAAATTGGACACCAGGAACTTGTCTAACCTTTCATAAATGGCATCATCCCCAATCCTCTTATTCCAAGTAAACACCCCATTTGAGGGATTGATATCCACCAAATTCATAGAAGCCACATTGTCCCTCATGAGGTCAGAAGAGGCATCCAAGTGAAAAGTCCCACCCCTTTTCTCATCCAAAGCCAATATCGTATTGAAATCACCTGCAACAATCCAAGGGAGAAAAGGCTCCAAGGAATGCAGAAATCTAATTTGAGACCACAAGTGAATCTTTCCAAGAAAATCCGTAGGAGCATAAACATTAGTAATAAGAACTCTCTCACTTGACTCAAAATTGGAAGCAACAAGATAAATAAAGCATCTATGGGTATGTGCAAGATCATGATGGGCCAAAAAGTGGCAATATGATGGGTATGTGTAGGGTATGTAGCTAACAATTTTTTTTTAACCCAAAATTGATGAAACGAAAAGGGTTTTTAAAGGAGATTCTCAGCTTTCCACCAACATAAATTATGCTTTACTTTGAATTTAAAAAATAATTATTATTCATTTTCTATTTGAATTATGACTAAAGTCCTAATTGATAGGTTGATTGAAAAACCTCCATAGCTTTTAAATGGTATCACATTTTTTGAATCTGAACATGTGTCACATTCTATGCTTCACATACTATAGGATTTAAAAAAAAAAATTGAATTTCATGAAGTTTTGACCAAGTTAAGATGGTCAGACATACGAGTTTTTATATTTTTAAAAATTTGTAATAAAAAATTCATAATTAATCATTTACTTGGAAGAAAATTATAAAAAAAATATGGATCACATCAAGACATGAGTCCTCTACTTATATCTAAAATCTTATAAAAAAATATTATCATTTTATTGTGGTTAGGGTGGTCAGACAGACACCTACTTATTTTTTCCCTGAAATTTAAGTACTATTGCATTGAAATTTCAAATTTTCACCAAATAGATTTAAAAAAAAAAAACTAGTAGTTTAGAAACTACATTCAATTTGCTATAGATTCTATTCTTACATATTTTTGAAATAATATAGATAACTTATTCAAATTTTTATGTCAAGTTGCCTAACTCTAATTTTTTTGAATTTTTCACCACTTAAGGGCCTAGGTTTTCCATGATGATCCTACACATACCCCTGTCAAAAATCCACCAAAGGGGAATGACCTTACGTAGGTCCCATAAGCAGGAAATACCCCTTGAGCTACCCAATCCTCCAACACACTGACAAAGAACTCTACCCCATATTTTAGGAATTGAATTCAACATACCATCAATGGAAAATTTAGTCTCCTAGAGGAAAACCAAATCAGGAGAGTGAACACGAATAAACTCACAAATAGCTTTTTGTCTAGGGATGTTAATCATACCCCTTACATTCCAAGATAGTACAATCATCTTTGTGGTTGGAAGAAGTGAGAATCAATAGTTCTGACTGAGTTGGACTCAACCAAAGTCTCCCCAATCAACTTAACCTTTTCCTAATCCTTCTTTCTTCCAACTTTAAAATTCTTCTCGAGAGCCCCCTTTTGGAGGGGTTTTTGTTGAAGGCCCAAAGCTAAAGAATGGGTTTTTCCCTTACTAGACTCCCCAGAAGACTTTTCAATGACAGTCTTAGAACCAGAAGGAACTAATACCAATTTTATGTCTAGTGTTGTATCGATTCCCCCACCACCAGAGACTAAGGTAGGGAGTTCAACATCGATCTAGATCCCTTGACCCCCTAAAGGGATCACATTGGAAGTAACATTTTGCTGATCCTCCAAGCCTTTCTCCACAATAGAACTAGCTACAATTTGCATATCAAAGAGAATCCCTTCTTCCTGAACCAAACCTTCTAAAGCTTTGAACCTGTTGAGGGATTCCTCTCCGTGCGTTTCTTTGATTGTCCTCCTCTAGCCTCTATTCCTATTACGAGGTCTAACAGGTATAAATCCATCCTTATATGTCACTCCCCCCTACATGGGGAACTTACCCTTTTCCATCTTTGATTCAATTTGATGAGGAACAAAAGACAAGCCTATTGGGCCCTCTCAACAAACTTTATAGAATTCCAACTTATTAGGATTTCTTTTAGGTTTGCAAGAGGTCAAATTGAGATTCTCAACTATTTGACTCACAATCTTATTGGCCAAGACTAGCCAAGGGGTTTTCTAATCTCTAAAAATCTTATTGTTACATTCTTTCTAGTTCACCCATCTAGTGAAAAATGATCTTTCTAGTAAAGCTCAATGAGCAAAGGGTAAGACACCAACAAGAGCCAATATTTTTAGAACCAACTTAATATCATTGTGCCAAACCTAACTAACTTTAAAAATTGATTGAATCTTTTGACAAACCTACCAAGAATAAGAACAATAGAAAAGTAGGTGGGAAATGGATTCAACATCATCTTCACATAGAAAGCATTTGTTGCCTAGATGATGATCCCTCTTTTAGAAGTTATCCAAAGTAAGAATATGCTCAGGGTAAGCATTCCACTAGAAAAAATCAACTTTGGGCAAAGAGTTGTTCCTCCAAATATTCATCCAATTAAACTGAGGGACCTAGAGACTAGACAAGATGTATTTAGATTTATTAGAGTAGTCACCATCCTTAGATTCTACCTAGACCAAAGATTTAGGTAGATTGGAATTAAAGATCTTTTAATTCTCAATAGTTTTGAGGAGTTTCGTAGTGTCCAAAAGAAGAGGGGTCATACCAATTGGGATCAATCTTCCATCTCAGAGGATTTGAGGTATGGTCCAAGTAATCTAATACCTTATGAACCAATCTAGTATAAAGGTCCAACTTAAAAGCCAAGTAAAATAGGTGGAGACCAAAGAGCTACTTTGAAAGCCATCTATCATCCTAAAAAGAAACCAAGGCCCCAGACTAGACCTACCAGCAAGTACCATGGGAAACCATTTTTTTAGTTTTGAGGAGGTTATTCCATATTATGGATCCCAAGGGAATTTTTTAATTAGAAAGGAGGGATACCATCCCTACCCATTAGATACTTGTAGATTATACCTTCATTCCCTTCTGCATGGATTAACCTCAAGGATGCATCCAAATGACAAGTAGATTTTCTCAAATGATTGAAGTATGAATTTCTCTCAAGTTATAATTCCAGCATAATATGGCTAAGTCAATCGAAAGTTATTAAAAATGGAAGGGAAGGCTTCAATTTATAGAATTTTGGTAAGTGAAATGGAGGGATAAGATGCATTAACTTGATCAAGGGCCAAGATTGAGTAGTGTAGTGGAGGTTTAGCCTTGTGACAAGTGTGGAGGTGTTCTCACACATGTGTGAGAAAACATTGGGAAGAGCATGTGTAAGATAGTGGGATTGTGTAAGAGGTAGGTGAGATTCACACATGTGTGAGAAGAGGATAAGATGAGCAGGTTAGGACACTTGTCACATAGTAGCAAGTTTGGGGGAGGTGGAGAATTAAAATTTGGAAAATAATGTTAATGATGGTTAAGCTTATGGATTAAATTAATTAATCATGGATTAAATTAATTAATCATGGGGGAACAAACCATGGGTTCATTAACTAGGTTAAGGTTAAAAGTTGGAGAAAGGGCTAATGATGATTAGGGTGAAGATTAAGTTAATAATTCAAGGACTTCTTAACTTAACCAAGATTAAGAGGTTTAGAGGAATGTGGATAAAAGGTTGAATTAATTGAATAGTACATTATTTAATTAATTGGGGAGAACCTTTGGATAATTTAATTAAATGTGTCACTTAATTAATTATAAGGTAGGGTGGAATAATTAATTAAATAATACAATATTTAATTAATTAAAGGAAGAAAGTGAGATAAGTAATTAAATAAAATACATAATTAATTATGGACTAAGATGGATTAATTAATTAAATAATACAATATTGAATTAATTAGGAAGAAATCATGATAATTAAAATTTAAAATTTTAATTAATTAAGGGTGTGAGGTCATAATTGGGGTGTCTATAGGTTTTCTAAGTGTTTTTTGAGTTTTTTCAGTTAAAAATAAGTAAAGTTCATGACTAATTTTAGATTTTACAATATAGTTTTCTTTATTTTCTTCCACATTTTTTTAATTTGTTTTATTTTTTACTTATATTCTTATTTTTTCTTCTTTCTTATTAATTTCTAATTTATCATAGGGTGGTATTAGATTGAGGTCTATCCTTGAAGATCAACTTAACATGCCTGAGCATAAGTGCACTTGGATACACTACAAACCCCTTATGAGAACTAAATTTTTTCTTCGAGTTATCTAGTCACATAAAGAATTGGTACCCTAGAGACCTTGGAGCACAATTTAATCTCCTTTCAAGAGGAATCAATTTATTTATTCCTAAGTTTTAGCCGTATGCATAAACAAAAGCCACATAATTGGCATTAGAGTGAGGGAAATCAAGATAAATGTTGAAGGATGTAGGTATATTACTAGAGGCATAGTTTTAGTAAATTAAATTTGAGTAGTTTTTAGTTAAACAACTAATCCTTTTCCTTTTCAAGAGGGGTTCCTTAGACTTCCTAAAGGTTATATTATGTGGAACCCTACCTTTTACCTTCACAAAGAAAGTGCACATGAACATGTTGAGTGTTTTAAGAGCTTGATGATTTAGCATCATATCATGAATGAGAAGGTTGCTAGCAATTTTTTACTTATGAAATTATTTTTCATAATAAAAATAGATACATTGCAAAAATAAAACCATTGATAGCAAAGATAATGAATCAATTGGAGCAATAGTTATTCTAAAACCTAACATTGTTATTACAAAGGGAAGTTTTTTTGGAGGCAAAGATTCAAGAAAATATGAGTCAAACTTGAGATGGTAGCAAAACTACATACTTACACATAATCAAAAAAATTTAGAAAGCGCAACAAAAATGAAAAAATAATTAATTGACATACACAACAATTAATATGATATCTAACAAATATAAACATAAAATTTAATTGAACATGTACATATTTCAGTTAATCTATTTGAAATACAATTATTAAAAACAAACATTTTTCAAAAAAATTAAATGATGTAAAAAAAGCCAACATATCATTAATATTTATATTAAAAAAAAAAACAATTCTAATAAATTGGATGCAAAATGTTCATTAACCAAAGTAAAACCTTTGAAATAATACAAGTGAGAAAGCTCTGTTTCTGACTTCTATGTCATATTAACAGGTTTCGTGGGGTCCACTCAACACGTCAACCGATACAAAAGACTTTTAGTCGTTAAGCTTTTCCTCCATAATGGAGCTGCATACAGACAAAATCTTCTACATGGCCACAAGTTCAATTAAAGAATAGTTATCTGTTTTTCTCACTCTTCTATATTTTCATAGAATTTGTTAGACTCGTTAAAATATCTACGTTCGCTACCATTATTGACGGAGTCAATTGATGGAAGGAATCTTCAAAGTGAGTACTAGTCTCTTTGAATAAATCTGAAGGTTATCTAGCATGTCCTTGTCTTGTCATGTTCAATTGCATCAGATACGTTATTCTTGTGGTCCAGAATACATACGTGGGCAACACGAAATAGAATGAGTTGAGATTATAGATAAGTATAGGCTGTAAATTGTTGCTTCGACTGTTGGTGATGTATCAGGCGAAGCTAGCGACAAACACGTCGACTAGTGGTGATGTATCATGTATTGGAAAAATTCAAAAAGAAAGGAACAGACATAATTATGTTTGGTAAAGGTCGGGGAGTTCTATTGTAGGGAAGAGGTCATGAGATTTAATTTCTTCCTGTTTTTGTGCTACCAGAGGGCATGTCGTACCAACGTCATTGGTCACACGAAAAAAGTTTATGAGACACACTGCAGTATATAAGAGGGCTATCCAATTCCTACAGTCTAAATAAAAAACTATGCTTGATCAAATTATGTAGTCCGTATTGATTTCATGAAGACATAACTATATTCATCATCCATCCCCATAACATGCTAATTATATTCATCATCCATAACTGATTTTGTTCTGCAACAAACCATATTCCTCTTCAACTTTCTTTTATTTTGATGATAGATCATGTAATGTAATTTGAAATATTGATGAAAAAAAGCAACACAATCAAATCCAGAAATCATATTCAAACAACAAGATGAATTGTGGCTCCTCTCGCGATTCCGAGTCTTCCTGGTTTATTGTGCAGAGGAAGAAGAAGGGACTCCCCAAATCCGTCGCTTCTTCACGGCCTAGGGTTAAGGGGGTCAAATTAGTCCCATCAGGTTTTGGGGTTGTCTAGTCCTTGTTTGTTGTTCTACAACTGTCTGTCAACTATTTCTGTTTGTGGCCTGTTTGACCTGTTTTGTCGGGCCCTAGTGGCTCATGTTTGTTCTTCTCCTAGTTCATGTTCTAGTTTGAACTAGCTTCTTTTTGGCTTTGTGGGCTTTCTATGTGAAAGGTATAGCACCCTGTAAATGTTGCTTATTTAATCAAAAACAAGATGAATTGTAGAAAGTTATATCTTTAATTCATAAAAATGTCAAATAATATAGATATTCTTCATTGAAAAGATTCATTTTGGTTGCCCTTTCTCAACTTTTCAATTTATGCAAGTATGAATTTTTAGTACAATCTTACTTTGACCTATATTTCCCTAATTCTTTGCAAAAAAAAAAACATTCCAGTTTCTTTAAGCAGCACTATTAGGATTCTAGAATAGAGGATACCCCCATTCCATGTAAAAATCATGGCTTAATGGTTTGTATTTTGATATATTTATAAGCCTGACATTCTTTCTTAGCATGAGAAAACATTTCCTCATAAGCATATCATCTTTTATCATTTCTTATTTATTTATTTATTTATTTAAATTATTTTATGTCAAATCAAGTATCCTACATATAATTGATATGAAAAAAATAGGTTCATTACATAGTTGTGAAGGAACTATTGGTATGAAAAAATAATCATTAGAGAGTTGTAACTATCCTTTAATTATATTCTTCTATCTTTTTAATATTTTATTTGTACTTCTTATCTAGACTTGGTGATACTTA
>VDFB02127289.1:0-11179 GCA_007258455.2 Sequoia sempervirens | reverse complement strand
TGCATAGCTGTTCGTTTCCAATACGCACTCCAAAGGTGCGAATTGTAACGCCAACATGGCTTTACAAGAGATTAAGGATGGCCAAGGTAATTTATATTTAAGCCAAGGTTCACTTTTAAGGTAGGAATATGAAACCACAAGTGAAATATTTTTACATTTATTTGCATTTGGAGTAGTGAAGATTCCAACAAATGATGTTTGGATGGAATAGATCAATAGGTTTCATTTACTATTCACTATTACAAAATCAGCTATAGATGTTCCAGTGAACTTGGAAGCATGATACCATATTACCTTCTTTACAAACTCCTTATTTATGGATATGCCTAATGCGCCCAAAGTTCGCCATATGTTGTCATTCAACATTCTAGCACCATACTATAGGCAAAAAGTTCCTATTTGAAAGGACGAGCTTCAACTGGAGAATGAAAGTGGCATGTCAATTATTTTCTATTTGCAAAAATATTACCTAGATGAGTGGAACAACTTCCTAAAGAGAATAAACTATGAAACAAAAGATTCACACTAATTGAAATCAATCAACAAATTTGCAACTAGATCAAGAAATGACCATGAAAGTTGGAAATTGTGATATTTATACCAAGGATAATGTGTCAATACTTAAACAACAAGAAGTTGTAAATTGTCTTTTTCTAAGTTGGAAGCCACAACCTACAAAAATTTTCAGCTTGTTAAATTGCATCAAAGTAGAGCTTAATAAAAGCATGGTAATGAGCTCATATTTCACATAAGGCAGCCACTGTAAGCTCGTACCGAAACCAAAAAACAACTAAGATAGATAGATCTGAGATTTTGCAAAACTTTGCAAGAGATTGATCAACAAGCAAACACTTGAGGATTTTGCATCGCAAAAACATATCAAAAACATAAATAAAGACATCTCATAATCAAATAAATTGGGCAAATGGATATACAAACTCCCAAGGATGATTTGAGATCCAAGTCGAACAGAGAATATCATTTGGAAGAGTCAAAGAAATTGCATTTGTATTGTTTTAGGACAGGCAATTTTGGGAAGGGTGAATTTTCATGTCCCCTTTTCTAAATAATTCAAATTATGAAAGAATCTGATAATATTTTTGGGTTAGGGCCACAACTTTATTTTAAAAAGGCACTCAAATATTATTACTATTATTTTATTTAAAGGTTTTCAAATTGGAGGAATTTGTGAGGGAAACCAAATATGGGCCCAAAGTTATCAAAGAAAAAGAGACTAATCAAACATGAAATATTTAGATTGTCAGCCTATCACCAAACCCCTTTTTCTAAGTTAGAGCACTTGTGTTCATCTCCATGCTTGAGAATGAAAACACTTTCATGCAGGGAATCTGGAGGACAAAAACTCTCTCAGGTTCAATGGTTCGATTGAAGGATGAAAACCCTCCAGTCCATTTGAGGCAATTACATTTAGGGATTGGATTTGTACGGAAAGTTTGATGATTTCAAAATTTGTGTTGATGGTTTGTTGTTACAATTCTAGTTTGTGAAGACTATTCAAAGATTATATTATATTATAATATTGTAGAATTTTCAAAGATTATTTTATATTATATTATCTATTATGAAGAATATTATATTTGAGTACCAACTACTGTACATGGAGGCCAGCCGTACCTCATTGTATGTGGATTGTAGCCCATAGAAACCTTTTAAGATTGCCACACCTTACAACTGGCGTGCCATATCATATGCTGGAGTCTGCCATACACATCATTATTATTACAAAATTTCTATTGTTATTGGCTGTTGTAATAAATCTATTGGTGTCATATCATCTTGTATTTGTTGTTCCTTTGATATTAACTGCCATACTATCTTCCATACTGCCATACCAAGGACTGTCACATCATCTCTAAATCTGCCATATGATCCAGAGGTTGCTATCTATCACAACAATTTTATCTTTGCTGAACACACCAATTCCTGTTGCATCTATACAATCAATAGTGAGTTCATCTTATGCTGTTGTTAATGTATTTCAATAGATCTCAGCTGCAGCAGTTTGATGAAAAAGGGGTTATTTCAGTTTGAATAAAACAATAATGATTTATTTCTGTATATTGATGCACTTTTTAGCAATTAATGTGTCAAGTTTAATGCAGCATCTACACAGCTATTTTAAAATTAATATTATTTGATGCTAAAGGGTTTTCCATTATTATGCTAGTATTTACTGATGTTGTTCAGCTTTTAAGATTGGAATTTAGTAGATATTGTTTTATAATCCATGTATATTCTAGTGTGTGCAAAACAGTAAATACAAGAAAATTGCATATTTTACAAAAGTTTCAGAAAGGGATATTATAGTTGCACCATATAGAGATGTGGAAGTCAATGTATGGTATAAGCTATTGTTTAATAGACTCTTCCTTGATCACAATATGGAGGATTTAGTTACAAATGAGTTTGCTGATTTTGTACATTCTAATTGTTATAAGTATTTCTCCTCTTTGTGACAAGTATAAGAAGGATGCTAATAATTGGTGGTACCTCCACAGCCAAACATTCCAACACCTACAACCTCTTGTGATCAATGTTTTATCACAAGTAAAAAAAATTATCTAAAACTCTATAAATTTGAGTTTCAAGTTTTTCTTTTTTTTTTCAAGTTTGAAGTTGGATTTATAATTTTATCTCTAACTCTCTAATTTTGCCTCAGTAGGTTGCCAAATTTTTTTCAATGTTTCATCTAAGTGGAATTGGAATACATATTTTATTTTTTATCTAAAACTTTCTAAATTTGAGTTTCAAGTTTTTATTTATTTTTTATTTTTTACAACTTTGAAATTTGATTTATAATTTTATCTCTAACTTCGCCTCAATAGGTTGCCAATTTGTTTTCATCTAAGAAAAATTGGAGTACATACATCTTCATCCACTTAGTAAAGTGTAACTGATTGGCATCAAAAAAAGATTGAGGAATTAGTTTACATGCATTCCAACTTGCACCTCTTTTGCAATCAAAGCAAATTGACTTGAATGCTACCGCTTCCCAACAATCTACATGTCATGTCCCCATGTTAAGACATTATTTAAATTAAAGATTTAAACATCATGTTAAAAGACGATAAAATTGCCTCTATAAAATATCAATTCAAATGTTAGAAATCATTATATATATTATTAAATAATATCACTATATAAATATTTTATTTAAATTTATTATTATATTTATAAATAACAAATACAAGTATAAATACTATCAATAATAATATTATTATAAATAATTATATTATATGAAGATAATGCTAACCTAGAGATATCGAAATAAGATAACAAACTAAATAAGCTAAACAAACAAATAATTAAAAGTATATTCAATAAAAGTATACATATACATAAATCTTATATCATATGAAGATAATCATAATCAATTTATAGATCGATGGCTTTTATAATACTAAATAGAACAAAGAAATCGGAATGAAAGTGAAGCAGTCAATCCAACTGGAAGCACCCCAGCCTTATGCAAGGGACACGATTGTTGGAAGGGGAAAATACCTAAGGACAGCAAAAATATTAAATGAGGAAGGAGGAGGAGTATCGAGGAAGGGAGGAGTAGAACCGCCCACAAAAACCGCTCCCATATGGAATGCGACTATCACCACAAGAGTGTCGGTCAATATTCAAAAGGAAAGGCATTTTGTTTGGAATATTTGGCTCATTGATGAAGATGTCCTTATGGTAGCTGCCAAGTAATATTCAGATCAGCCCCAAGAATTCATGTAGCGCCATCTACTATTATCCCGATACACCATGTGTACATCCGGCTACGGTGAGTGTGTTGTTCCAAGCCCGACACCAATACAAGACTTGTTTAGTAATGAATGAGAGTTCGAGAACGCCAGTTGAAGATTCCTCTCACACCAATATGCCCGATGATATAGAAGATGTTCACACCGGGATATCGGGCCCTTAGAGCCGCCTATGAAACAAATGCGCAAGACGGTATGACATTTATGGGAATGAATGCCACTTATACCTTTGACGTCAAAATGCTAAACTCCCACTCCAGAATTACGACCCACCCATCTTGGAGTAATGATAAACCCCATCAACCTTCCGCCATGAAAATATATTTATGTAGATCACAAGGAGAAAGATACATATTTGAGTATAGCATAACATGAAATAATAATCACGCCCAAAGTGGGAGATAACCTAATGAAAGACACTTGGATCCAAAGCATCGATATGTAAGAACATAACAAGAAGGAAGATAGGCAATATAGAATTGAGAAGAGAGTATGTATAATACTCATACAAGTCTACAGACCCACCACACCGGATCTCACAATGATGAACAATTATAAAGACAAGGGTGCCATATCAAGGTAATCCCAATTTGTGATATAAATGTCTTTATTCCTACATTATAATCGGATTCCATCTATAGGATCTTGAAGGATGATTAATATCTACTCCGAGGTATTTAGGAAATATTTATATCCTCTTAGACCTTATTAGATACTATCACTGAAAGGAATTGATCTCTAACGCTTCTAATGTCTCTTTGAGAAACACTTGGAATGTAAGATTCAGGTTTAAGCGCCTCTTCTAGAAAGGGGTCATTACAACGCGTCTTAGAGCGGCAATCGGAGGTAAGTATCAACAACTGTTTGAATAACATTAAAGGTTATGTATTCTATAAATTCAAATTGCTACCACAGTGAAGGATTTACAGTATGATGACTAACCTAAATCTTATTAGATTAAATACTAGTTGGATTCATAAATATTTCATTTTGTGATGATTTGTGAATACAATTTAATATATCTAATGATGAATGAATGCGTAGAGTGATCTAACAATATTGACCGATGTATATATCCATATAATGATGCTTGCAGCAATTATTGTATATCATAAGCTGTTATGACTTTACTACTATGAGAATAGACTTCGGGCCAAAATTCCCTTTTGCTAACGCACTACCAAGGACCCATGCTTGTGGAGGGAAGAGCTGGTAACCTCTTACTAATGGAGTGGTCCCAAGATGGCAGTGGAACACCTGAGGGAGTCCACTTTGAGATGCCTTCACGCACTTTAACACAAGAATCGCCGTCCCATGAGGCCGAAAGAGGAGACAAGGCGAGATTCTATTCCAATCAGGAGAAGAAGTCATAATTGATCATGTTAATTTATGGTTTAGATGGTAATGCCTTTAATTGACTTATTCTTAAGTTGTGCAATCTGAAATGATCTAATCATAGGAATTATGTGCTTATTGATAATACATGTTTGAGTGCCGGTCTTCAAAGACCACTTACATGAGTAAAATTATGATTTGCAAAAACAAAATTCTTTACCCTAACTTGTGCATCTTACGTCTCTAATATGGGGACATTACACTACATTCTATTTGAGGAGCTAGAAAATCAGCACAATTTTAGTGTGAGTGCCAATGGCACTCCTTGTTTCTAATCTACCTTCATCATCTCATGTCAATGATGATGATGTTGACACATATGACTTTGATTGCTAATTTTATTACATTAATATTAAACAATGAATATCTATCATACACCTAAGTTTGACAAATTAACATCAAAATAGTATTTTTAATTTTTATGATAATTTTGTTTATTATGCATGTTATGTGGTACTCCTAACTTAATTCTTGTTTTTAGGCTGCAGATATTTTTATATTTAAGATTTTTATATGGAGAAACCCATAGTTTGTAATGTTCCCATTTTTGGTCACTTCAATATTATAGTTGGCTTCGGCTTTCTCAGTGACTGTCAGCCTTGTCTGAGAGGATATTTGATGTTGGCAATGAGCTTAGTGGGTCTAGAGGACTACTATGCCACTTTCCGAAGTGAATTTCAACTTTTGCTAGGTTCTCCAATATTCTTGGAGAAAGTGTCTATTTATAGTAAGTCACCCAGTTGGGCTAGATTTTCATTATTCATCATCGGTATCATTCTAGTGGAATCAAATTTTGATTCTGATGCTTTTCAATAGTTTCCACAACTCAAGTGTATTATTGGCTTTAATTTAATTATTTTCCTAAGGTCGCTTAATTTTATTAAAATAATTTAATGGGCACCCTAGTATAATAGCTTGTCGGAAAGAGGATGAAAAGTTTTAAATCATGGATGCATAATATTGGGAACTTATGTATCAAACACTATCATTATTTCAATAAAAGGGTCTTTTGGAGCAAAAATGAGCTTTTAATTAAAAAGTGAATTTTAAATTGTATCTTCTGAAAAGTTTGGTGAGAAAAGTATATAAAGAGGTTTTGTGAACTCAATTGGGGATGCAAATTATTTTATTCCCTCTTGTGAAACTCGTAGAAGGTCACAATATGCCAATTTGATTCACAAAATTGTGTCTAGGTATCTTTGAAGTTTGAGTGTTTTGCATTATATTGAATGAGGATGTTAATTTAAACCATGTGATAATGCTTTTAATGTAAAATTATTATTGTCATAAATAGTTAATGAGAAAGTAAGAAATTATAATGGTCATAATATCAATTGACTTACATAAATAAATTTGACTTTAAAAACATCTACATATAAATCAAGTATATGTGAATAGTAAATAACAGATAGGAGTTTAGTAAATGCTATAACATATACCCTATATGAACTAAAGATAGCGTATATGGATGCCAAGAAAATATTCTTCATGGCAGTTTAGACAAAGATATCTATATAGAAAACATGAAGAGTTTACGATAAAAGGTAACATTAATTTAGTTGTAAATTGAAGAGGGCTTGTGTGGTTTAAGGGAATCATAGTAAATGTGGAATAAAATATCTTATTTATATGCATTAGAATTGTGCCTTGATACAATTAAGATTGACCTCTATGCATACTAGAAAACTATTGGAAATTATACTTTGGTTCTTATTTTGTGTATTGATGATATGCCTTGAGACATTCTTTTTGTGATGATTTAGAATGCATGATAATGAACTATCATGTACCCCTACTAGATGGTATAAGGTTAACATTGGAATAAAATCTTGTCTATAAAGGATTTGGAAGACCAAAAAAATGATACATATGCTAGGGAATTATGAAGTCATATGTATGTGATTATTGCATAAAATATAGGTGTTTCCCAAGCAAAGGGAGTTCAAGTAGGTTCATAGAAAAAATGTTGAGTAGATCATTAGATTTAAATATTGTGATAGAAATAAGATGAGAAATAAATAACAATGTGTAATATATTAGGAGATGAAGATATTGAGTGGCAATTAAAGAGAAAAAAGAGAGAGTATATTTGGGAATGACAAAACAAGATAATATATATATATATATAAATATAATTAATATGAGATTACAATATAGAGGAAAGTAAATACAATGAAATAAGAATAGATGTAAGAATAGTCAAAGTAAGAGTATAAATAAATATAAATATATATTTTTAATAATAAATGAGAGAAACATTTGTAATAAATTTTCTTCTAAATGTTGTCAATTTATTTCCCGAGGCGTGACAAAAGAAACTACCAAAGTCCAAACATTATTAGTAGACCAAATTTTATAGAATGAGATAACCGTCATTATACTGGAATTGTTTTGAAAGGAGCCTCTATTTTAGAGGCCCAAATGGAGGTCTTCCGAAAGAATTAAAATGTTCCATTCCTATTGTCTGAATTAATGTTTAAAACTTGAAATATCAGAACTAGGCATAACATAACTTTATCCTTCCTAGTGGAATTAATGGTTGCCAACTCAGTCATAAAACATGGGGCTATTAAAAACAAATGTCAACTCAGTTATAAAAGTGGCTATGGAGGAGTTATCGGGAAGAGCACAGAATCAAGTGAATATAACTTTTGCTACAATTAAAACAAGGGAACGGCATGCCATGTGACAGTTGTGCAACATGCTGCAGGGAAGCTTTGACGTGGATTCAAGGCAAGTCTCCAAATGTTCCAGCAAGCAGATTTACCAGGGCTGTTGCAATTTACAACATCGAAAAAAAAATTTAAAAAAAAATTAAGAGACCTCGGATGGTGGTTTTGGGATGGAGGTTGATATCTCCTTCCCATCTCTCTCTTGGGTAGGAAGATAGGGTGCTGGGTAAAAGCTGTGGAATGTGGCGTTACACCTGCCAAGTGCATTTGCTTGAATGTTTCTAAAAGCCTTTTCAACAAATCCATTTGAGCATAACCTGCAACGATGATATTTCATGAGACCATGTTGCTGTGAGGCACTATGTGGAATAGTTCACTAGCTTTTTTCTAAACTTTAGGCAAGAGCTGGGTATGGGAATTCAAGGGAAAAAAGAGGGGAAAGAGGGGGAGAGAGGGGAGTGAAAAGGAGGAGCCAGGGTGATTGAAGCAGCAGCTGTAAGAAGATCAATTTTGATTCACATCATTTAAAAATTCTGCTGGTAAGTTTTCTTAAATACTTCTTGCAAACTTTGCCTTTGCCTATTTATTTCCTCATCAGTATCGTTGATAACAATACATAATTTGTGAAAAATAAAAAAAAATAAAAAAATAAAAACAACTTGGAAGTTGAAATAGTTTGCGCCCCATGCCTGAAAACAAACTTTAACTCACAAATATTTTTTCCTTTAAAAGGCTGCGAAAATTTTCTATCGAGCTCAAGAATCTAGTAGCTCTAAACCCAGATATTTTTTTGATCTACTATTCGTTTATTGTGAATAGATTTAAGCAGCAGCTGTAGAGAGATTGATTTTGATTCGTCTCATTTTCTTTTATCTTTTTCTTAAATTCTGCATCTGCTGGGTCTCGTAATAATTTTCCTGCAAACCCTTCCTCCCTGGTATTTACTTTACACTGCCCCAATTTACTGACCTGCATTCTGACAAAAACAAAAAAAGAGGCGGGGGTGGTTTCTGCCTCTGTTTTAGAGTATGTTTACTAAAATGAAATTACTGCCAAGATCCTCGAAATGCGCACATTTAGGTTTTTCCAATTTGGTGAGCTACAGCTGTAAATAAGGTTTCTTCAAAGGTTTTATAGTAGGTTTATTAAAATGAAAATTACCATCAAGAGCTTAATAATGAGCACATTTAGGTTTTAAAATTAAGGCATCCTTTACCCTACATAGTTAAGCATATATCAGCATTAAGTAAATGTCTTGAATCTGTAAAATACCCTGTTGCCTGCATCTGCCAAACCAATTTTCTCAAACTATTGCATGGATATTTTCTCCAACTATTGATTAGATCTTCTGTGTTTGCGAATGTGATCTATCTCTTATGCAGAAAGCATGTACCTTTTTCTGGTCTTCCATCCAACTGCATAAAAGGAACAAAGCCACAAAGAAACAACATTCATTTACATTCATCCTCACCAGATAAGTAGCACCTTTCAATTTAACTTCTTGCTAGTAAATACATTACTCATGTTTTCTGTTATCCCTTATGTTAAATCGGATTCCTTTGTCTAGGATAAATAATTCTTTAGTGACCACATCAGTGTCTCTTGTAAGAAGTTGTAATTAGCATCTAGCTTCTTCCAACTATTTTATAATGGGCAGAGTTTCCTGGGTAGATGATGCACAATACCCTTCCTTACCCAGCTAAGATGTCAGTAGTAGATTAATAATTTGTAGATGAAGGAATTGAAAATTTTGGATGTCGAAATTGGATCCATTAGTTGTTACTTCCAATCCATTCTATGAAGTAAATCAAATTTGTTGTTGAAAATTCCTTCCCTCAACTAAAATTAGTAGGGTTCAAACTGTAGCATTCTTCATCTAATTCTCTTATTTCAATAGTATGCTATGGGGAGAATAAATCTAATAATATTTTCATCCTTTGTTTGTAAAGTGATTTAAATTATATCCATTTTAATTGCATGGAAGAAAATGAGAGAATAAATGTCCTTAGACAAGAATCGTTGCATTATGAACACAGAATTTTCTCTTTAAGCAATCCCTTTAATATTCATAGTAGATTATTTTTACTTTCAAGGAAAGAAAATAGATTTTTAAGCATTCAAGTGTAAGAAATAGTACATCCTACTGGAACTCTCATAAGTGTGCAGAATTACCTCATCCGCATAAGAAAATATTTTTTTTATCTATTTTGAAAGTATTTTCTTGGACAGAAAAAAATCAAATTAAAGTAAAATCATTTCTCTTTTAATAGTTTATTTTATGAAATTGCTTTCAAAAGTCTGTTGTTCTTTCATTAACAGTATTTTACATATTTAATAGATTTCTAAAGGGTTTCTGGGTTATGAGCGTCTCACTTTAAGCTTTCTAGAACATCTGACAGATTTGAATTTGGGTTAGAATTGACACAGATGTCATAGTTTTAATACAGCTGCTACAACTGTTGAATTCAAAGGCAAACATACGGTTTATTTAGTGGTTTTGAGTGAAAAAAAAATGGTATTTAAGCAAAAACGTGGTTTTGTTCTTTTTAGCATAAAAAAATCCCTTAATAAAAGATAAATGAATAATTATGAGAATTAGGGAATCTTTTCATTGGGTCATTCTTTTAGTATCTCAATAATTATTCCATGAAGAAATGGGCTTAATTATTTAGTAATTGATTTGAAGACATTGTCACCTTTGAATTACAAATTCCTTATTTGATTATTGGTTAGTCCAAGCTTAAAAATAACTAATTAGTGGGTTTTGCAAACATTCATGATAACCAAGGTATGTGATCTGAATGTATATGTTGAACATAAATATTGATGCATAAAATTTCATAGGGTATTGATTCCCATCATGGATAAATGAATTTAAAATATAGAATTTAAAATTATGACCTATGAGCAATTAATACTTAATAATACATTGAATTTCATTGAGGGTAATTTACTAGAGTTAAATTTCTATAAACTCTTATCTTGGTAATCGCTTTATGACTCCAGTAACTTGTCATAGGATGATATTTATTTATTACTCTATTTATATGATACTCAATGATTATGTTATTAGTAATGCTTCAATTTTAGTAAGTCTTCCCAAGAACTAGAGTACCTAGATAATTTTGGTAAGTTGGAAATACATGAATTTATATCATTGGGCCATTAAAGTTTTAAGCATTGGTTTATTTAAATATCACTTGACTATTGAATTGAAATACAAGACAATGATTTGATATCATATCGATTGTAAGTTTATTTGTAATGATGGAACATGCATATGTATGGTTTTATTTCTTTTTATAATCATTATAAGTGTTTAAAGCAAAATGTATA
>VDFB02127288.1:8048-36121 GCA_007258455.2 Sequoia sempervirens | reverse complement strand
CATTACAATGAATTATGAAATGTATAATTTATATAAATCCAAATAGTTTTATGTACATAGAATCATTCAATTTTATGCATTTGGAAATAATAATTTCATTGTGATTATAGTGGCATGAATATCATTGACCACCAACTGCATTGTCTTTTCAAACTTCATTGATTTAGGTAACTACATGCAGAGATTAAAAGTAGTGATTAGTTCATGCAAGAAATAGTTAAAAGCAATAATGCATTGAAATATTAAAAAGAGAAATTGATTAATATGAAAGAGAGGCAAGATATAGGAACTTACAAATGGCTCCTTTTTGGGTTCCAATACCATAGATACAAACCTTCTCTACAGACATGGATTTGATATACATAGAAAATTACAACCATCTCTTTCTTTGTTTCTAATATGAGAGATGTAGATCCTTCAAACAGACACATATATCTCTCTCATCAAACAATCTAAGGAAATAAGTAACCAACATGAAAATGATAATGTAAAAGATATAGGAATTTACAATCCTCTTGCTTTCTGCTTTGAATATGAAAGATGTAAAGTGGCTAAGCAAATGAGAACGTGAAGAATGAGAGAACCAGGTCATTTAATCTGCATGTATGGGTAGAGAGAAATGGGAAGTCGAATGGAGAATGCAACTAGTATATGTGGAAGTAATGATCTTGACTAAATTCGAACAAGAGACTATAGGGTAGAAGTGACATTGAAAATTGAGTGATAACAACTGCTTTTTTGCACAAGGCTTGAGTTATGACATGCAACAGGGTGGTTTCTAGTGTGTGGAAATGTTGTTTGTAAAAGCATTTATTTGTATCAAACGTCTCTATGCCAGTTGGAAAACTATCTAGGAAGGCAAGCAAAGAAGATCAACTTCTTTCCAATTCCCCCCATTCTAAACTATGATAGATATAGACTGTTTGAGTAGACAAAGATTTCACCCTTATTAAGCAATCTAAGAAAAAGAATAAGCACTGCAAATCATTGAATTTTATACCATAAGAAATTAATGACAGTTGCATTGCAATGTACTGAAATTAAACAAGAATGTCAGACTATATATGCATAATCCCATTATCACAATGGTATGTTATAGCTAAGAACATTTAAAATCCATGAAACATTTCTAGTATTAAGAAATACATCGCACTTACTATTGGGGAGTTTTCATTTGTTGTGAGTAGACTAAGCTGAAAATTTCATTGATGGCTTATGGTGTGAAGTTATAAGTATGTCGAGCAAAGTATTACTTGCCTTATTTGTTCATTTTCTTAGGTTGTTTAATGAGTCTGAAATTTGTGTTTGATGAGAGGGTTTAGATCTACCATGTTGGAAGCAACAAAGATGGAATTTGTAAGTTCTTGTATCTCTTACAATTTTATTTTTTGAGTTGTGTATTGTTTACCTGGAGTTGATTGATGAGGATGGGATCGGTATCTTTTGGGAGGGTTCATGTGTAGCATTTTGGAATTGGAAAAATTAAGTGTTTGTAAGTTGCTATACCTTTTACAATGTCATTTCATGGTTATTTGCATCTTTTCTTTTTATAAGTTAATGTCTAGTGTTTTCTATTTTTTAGTGCATTTATGGGTTAGCCTCTCTTGTTGAGTTAAAGACTTGTCTCCATTTTGTGTGTTAATCTCTATTATTGTCTATTGTTGAGTTAGAGGCTTCACACCGTAATTTTTCAATGTCAAATTTTGTGGCAGCCATGATTAAGAATGGAAGTAGCTAGCTGCACTTTAATCTATTTGATGAAAATAAGAATTTTTCGTATTACAAATATTACTTGGGCTTGAAGTTTCACTAGAATTTGATAATGCAAGTTGTGCTTGAGCCCATTGACAATAAATGAATACAAGGTAGTAACAAATGGTAAACTTCCTTGCTAGAATAGGATGAATTGACAAAAACAAGAAGTGACAAAGCATTATGAGTTGATGAAATGAGTTTGATAGATTCAAATATAGCTGACATGCATGCATGAAGAGGAAAAATTTGTTGCATTTGTAATAGTAGGTAGCACAAAAGTTGACATTAATGAATATTAGTGTTAAGCCTTTAATTCAACAATAGAGTGACTCATAGAAACATTCAAAAAGAGGGGGGAATAGACATTAAAGCATTAAATTCAGAGAGCAAGAAATAATAGGCAAGGAGTCATAAAATGTAGAGAAGTAAAAAAGTATAAAACGATGCTGTAAAGGATAAAGCAACTTACAAGCACCTTCTTCTTCACTTCAAGCACAAAAGACATGAATCTTGTGAACAGATATAGGTTCCATTTCCATCAAATAATGCAGGAAAGGAGAGTGTAAAAGATATAGTAACTTACAAATGTTTATTTTGTTGCCTTCATCTTGAAATAGGAAAAGCAAATGAATAAACAATGCAAACTTTCCTTTACTCAACAAACTTGAAAGCTAATAGTGTAAGCCATTATTAATGCCTAGTCCATGTTGTTCGAAAGAAAACAAGAAACAATAGATATTTATGCATAAAATGTAGAGCTACATGAAACTGTAAATCAACATTGTAAAAGATATAGTGACTCACAACCACTTTGTTTTCCACTGCTAGTATGATGCACACAAATCATGTTGCTAGAGATAGATTCCACTCTTATGAAAGAGTCTGATGAAGCGAATAAACAATGCAAAAACTAATAGTGTAGGAGGCATAGGAATTTACAAATTTCTCCTTTTTCCTTGTGCACACAATCAAAATAAATTGTCCAAGTAGACTAAGTTTTTAGCTTTAGGAAAGAATCAAAGCAAATGGAAAAACAATGCAAATGAAAAGTAGCATGTACATATTTATATTGTCATGATTAAAATGTGATGTGAGGGTAGAAAAATAGGATACAAGGACATCACTACATCAAAAAACATTTGAAAGGTATGTAAATTTTCCAATAGCAATGAAGTATCAGAGATTGTCTAAATTTGTCCATTCCTAGTGATGAGAAATACTTTCCAATATAACAAGGTCCATCACAGGAGTACAGATGTAAAAACCTATAAAGTAGCAGTGTTGAAGATAGAGGAACTTACAGACTCATTGAATCCCCTTTGCAAAAATAGTACACATAGAACCTATCGGTAGAAAATGTTTCCACTATTTTCAAACAAATTGAACAGATTGAATAACAATGGAAAAGATGACAACGTAAAATATATGGGAACTTACAAAGGCCTAGTTTTTTGTCTGTTGTGCTATACATATAAAGTGTTTGAATAGAGGAAGATTATGATCTCATCGAATTATTCATAGGTCTTGTGAATAGGGCATGTCACCCATGGAATAGATATAAGCCCTCTCAATGGAACACATTATCTAAGTAATGACTTTAAGAATCCATATGACTTTCTAGATGAGCCATGTTGGGGAAATGGGAGCTATGAAGATACAAAATGTATTTGTCACAACTTTGATGCATCTAGAAAACACTTGCCACCATCAAAGCCCATCATGGAGGTGGTAAATGTGTTTGAGGAATTAGGTAAACCAAATCAATTCTTTCCAATTCCACCCATTATTCTGTCAACAGGGATAGTTCACAATGTTGTCAAACAGTTAGAGCAAGCGTACATAGTATGCAAGAAATGCAATGCAAAAGATATAGTAACTTATAAAAGCCTCATTTTTTTGAAATATAATGAATATAAACTCTGCCAAGAGGTAAATATTTCTCTCACCTAAGAAATAGGAGCAAGTGAAATTGTTCCCTAGATAGAGTGAAATCTACACTCCACAAGTCCTGAATGACTCGTGCATTTGAGTCTATTCACAGTGTATGAATATATGAGTATTAAGCTTCAGCTTAATGAGGCGAGCAAAAATTTGGAATAGAACAAGGAACATTACAATTATAGGTAGATAAAAAACTATCAAACGGGACTGCAAAAGGTCTAGGATGTTACATATGCCTCATGGTTCACTTACAATGTGATAGACATAAAATCTATGAGCAGACATAGATTTCACCGTTGTCAGAAAATGTGGGAAAATGAGCAGACAAAGCAAGAAAATGACAATGTAATAGATATGTGATGAAGAGACATGTGTTACATCGGTCTTACATGTTTTCATCATGTCCAATTTGATTGAATTTTACAGGGCGAGAAAGTTGTTATGTTTCTTCATCACACCAGGCTTAGATGCAATGCATGTAAGATTCAATCCAAATTCATATGCAAAACATGTAAGACACAATGTAACACATGTCTTGTTTTTTACCTATTAGCAATCAATGAAAGCTAGACATAAATAAAAGCGTAGTGTCCTTGGAGACATAACACATATTATGTTCCATCAATAGCTATAATCTTTTTTGGAATGAAATTGATAGATTGAAACTACAATGTAGGTTCTCTAAATTTAACCAGAATAATATATTTGTGTTGTCTAGATGTCCCCATCATCCTAGTGATTTTCCTATGAAGATATCCTAAAATAGAAATCAAGTTTTTCAAGATGGCATTACAAATAACCTTACAAACATTTTTTTAGATACATAATACTTAGAAGGAACATGTAATGTTGATGCATTTTTGAATTCAGAATCTAGATTGTTCAAAATAGCATTACAAACAAGGCCACTATCATTTTTCATAGATAAGAAATTTTTGGACAAATACAATGATGTATGTTAAAAAATTGAGCATTTTACTAGATATTTTATGTTTCACATAAAAGAAAAATTGAATCAATATAGTTTTCTTTTTTGTCACAAACATGTATTACAGTGATTTCTAGAGAGTAGACAACATTACACACGCAACATTAACTATAACTTCTTGTGAGATTTCCAACAAAGTTATTTATAGCTATAGCATGTATGTTTCAAACAAATGAATAAAAAAGTTTCAAGTTATGTGTTGCATATAGGAAGTCAAAATAAACTAATACATTTCTTATAACTACTTATCAAATTGTAAGCAAAGCTATTTACATCTATAATATGCATGTTTGAAAGAAATGAAAATACAATTGTCAAGTTATGTATTGTATATAAGAGCTGAAAATAAACTATCAAATTAGTCTTCATAAAAGCATAAACACGATTGTCTTCTCATTAACATTTTCAAGAATAGTTAGGTTGTGATGGATGTTAAACATTTTGCTTGTTGATATTATTCTATGTTGCAACATTACATTTCCTGCAACTTGTTTCATAATCAATAAGCATTACACTCATGAGAATGCAATTTGCATGACATGTTATCAATGAATGAAAATAGAAATTGGAATAGTCCAATGTAAGAACCTGGGCCAAAGTGCAAATTTCTTTTCAAGCTAGTGGAGATACCATGTTGCTTGCTTTAGTCATAATTCATATGATGCAATTATCCACTATAAGCATGAACGTTCCTTGCAACTAAAATTTCCACAACAGGAACATTACCGCAGACATGTCTTTCTTGTAATCTTGAAATGGAATAGAAGCTAGCTATGGGAAGCTATTTCATAGCTACTGTTTGTGCAAATAGCAATCCACAGTCCCATCTATTGTGTGAGCAATACATTGCAAAAAAAGGGATATACTCAAATTTTGAGTCAATATCACAAGTCGTGCACCATGCAACATCATTCTTTGATGTTTGTGTAAAAAAAAACTCTATGCCTACATGAAGTGCAGATTGGTTCTTATGGGGGCAAGTGGAAATTCTTAGCTCTTAGTGTTCTTGTCACCTACAATGGTAGTGCAAATGCAATTAGTGACAAATCATAGCAATGCACTTTTCTCAAAATTCACTATACAAAAGCACACATTACAAGCACTTTCTATCAAGAATCTATGTTAGCATGTAAAAGCTAAATGGTTCAGGTGTTTACTTCCATGTTTGATGTCTTCAATAGTTCTAGAGAGGCCTTAGTAGATGCATCATTGAGTTCATCAATGAAGTTGGACTGTGTTGTTTTCATCAAATTTTTTCCTTTTTCCCTAGAATAAACAATATTTTTGAACAATATAAAAGGGTTTTTAGTTAATTCTAAGATCAATTGAAGTTTTCCATACAACTTTATGTGGCTAATCAGGACTATAAGTTGCAAGACCCCATCAAAAATCAGTTTAAGAATTCAATGGGATTGAATTAGAATAAAAAATTCAAGTTCAAAAATAGACAAATTAATTTAATCAAATAGAGATTGCTCAAATGCAACTGCTTTCAATACAGAAAGGCATGTTATACGAAAATTTGTTTCATGGAAGACAAATTGTAAAAACTCTTTACTATGCTCCAAAAAGAAAAGTGCTAAAATTCTATGATGTTGACATGAATTGTGCAGAACATCTTACAGTGGAAAAATCATCTTTGCTTTCCCCATCTTTAACTTGCAGCTCATATTGCATTGGTGCTTAATAATGACTAGTAATAACAACACTAATTGTTCCAATAGAGAAGTTGTCATTTGATTGGACAAGTTGCGAGATGGTTGTGTTGAGAATCAATTTGCACTATTTACAGACATTATCAATGGGTTCAATGGTGCTTCTAGCAGTTAAAACAAGGGAATAATCAGCATCCCCTCTTTCATATTGAGTTCTTTTCCTAATGAAAATTTTTTTGAGGTGGACACTTGTATAAGGTGATAACAATGGCAAAAATGTGTCAATTAATTTATTGTTGATGTTTGCAGTGATTATCATTTGACCATGACTATCAACTAAATCAACATGCACAATTGTTACTTTAGGTGGTGTTTCAAAAATTTTGGTAATATCAAGGCCATAAATAGCCAAAATATCACCTTCAAATGCTAAATCTGAGTGCTTTGTGCATATATTGAAGATGTTTGATGGCTCTACAGTCACTTTTTTCAATCTGTAGATTGTGATTTGAGCAATGATGAAAGGTAAATTGATGATTAAACATATAAAGAACCAAGTCATATGGGACATAAATAGGATAGATTAATTGCCTCTTTTCATCTTGTTTCTCAAATAACTCATCCATCTTTTGTTTTTCCAAAAATCATATTTGTGTTTTCCAAATGTTCCTGCAAACATATGCAATGAGATAATTATGTGAAGCATGTATCAAAACAAGCTGTGGAAAATACATTAATGAGGTTTGACATATTTTTGAATTTTTTTGGTGTCAAATTTCAAGTACTCACCTATTTTTCGATGCTCTAGATGTTGTATTGGATGTTGGATAATGCTAAGAGATGTGTTGTATAAAGTATCCAAATATTTGTAACCTGTAGCTGGCAATTTAGAAACTTGATATGTATACAAAAAGTATTTAGTCATGAGAAGACAAGCTTATAGTGGCCAGCAGCAGGAGTTGTATCATGGAAAAGAATTGATCTTGTAGGATCACATGCATGCCCATTGAAATGTAAATACAGTGTTTTGAATGTTAAAGACCAAATGTGTATTGGTATGTTTAGTCAATAGGCTAGCCATTTTAGACAGAATGTGTCACCCCAAAGCCTAGTTTGGGCACTATTGTTGATTTCTATGGTTGAAAGCATCATTCTTAATAGGTATGCATTCTTGTCATGTACATTATGCAAACTCACTAGCATTGTTGGGTGTAAATCAATATTGTAAAAGATTAAAGGTATAGGAGAATGATTATGAAAATAGTTTAAGAAATTATCGACAATACTATTATGTAGGTGTTTTGATGTATAATGAAAATCAAGCAAAACATGTGTTGTGCCAAATATCACCAACTTTGTGATTGAATGAATCTATTCCCATGGTGGAAAGCTTCATCAATCAATGTGTTTGGTGCATTCGCAGTTGGTTTATAGGTTTCTACTACAATTGGATCGTGGTATAGTTTTTGTCTCTTGACAATTGTTTCTAGCCATACTTACAAATTTCATGTGAAAGATCAAAAAAAAATGAATTGTATTGACACTACTTGGTGAAGTAATTTCCATAAAAGAATGTTTGAAGCTTGAAATATTGAATACATACAAAGAAAAATTGAAGAAGCAAATACTCACTGCAATCAATAGCAATCCAAAACTCCTAACTATAGCCTTTAGATGGCTATTATGCATGAATTAGCCTACAATGCAACAACAAATTCTTAAGATCAATCCATGTGGGTAAAATAAAACTTGGGTTAGGACTATCAGGAAATGCAGCAAGCATTTCAAACTAGAAGAAAAAAAAATAAGCATGTGATTATGTATTACTCACCTTGATCAACAACAGCACAAATTGTGGAAAAATATCATAGGATTGGAATTCATATATAGTGCAAAATATACAAAAAAGAAACCAATTCAATTGAGTAGTGGCAAATGATTTCAACAAAATCAAGTAAACAGAGCATGAGAAAATACATCCGTCAATTTTGGCACCAATATTGTTATACTTTGCAACTTCATGTATGGTTCTAGCATTCATACATATATGTGTATACACAAGCATATGCATATATATATAAAAACATATATATGTATATATATATATATATATATATATGTATTAATGCAGTTGCAATCTTGCAAATTCCAAGCAAATTTTGCACTCACTATCAATTTGTAAATAGAAAGTTTGTTATGCATGCGTTTTCTATTTGGCTCAAAAAACCAATGCACATTGTGCAATATAGAAGAACAAAATAATATTATGCCATGTCTTTACACTATGGGAAGGGCCATTGCGAAATGCAGTATGCAAGAAAACTTTGTGCTCTCAAGCCCTAAGGAGCACCAACTTTTCATTGTTCAAGGAAATTGTATTGCCTCAACATCTAATGTAACTCCCGCCACAAAACCCTAGAGAATGTCACACATAACGGAAGCGAACATTTTTTTTTTTTAAAGAGCAATTAAACAAGTAAAGTAAACTACACTTACACATGCATTCTCTAAGGTACGTGATGATGCTTACATACAATACCCATTACTAATAAAAGTTACTAAACATTTACTCATGGATTAAAGATTATACATCTATTAACATTAAAATACATCACATAAAATATAAAGTACAATAATGATCCATTCATACATTGTATCCGTTCAATATTACAGTTACAACTCTCATTTCCAAATGAGATAATTTCTACAAAAGTGTTACAATTACTAGTTACAAAGATTCTCCTTGAATACAATTGAGGAGTGATACAATTACAAATTGTAACACCCCTCTGCTTTGGCTCTTTTGTTCGGTAGTGTTCTTCCTTGTTATGATTGTGTTTGACTATGCTTTGACTTTGGAACTTGGTTACTTTTGACTGTTATTTGTTAAACGATGTTAATGTTATATTTTAATGTGATGTTATTTTATTCTGATGGTATCCTTAAGGCGTGTTTTGGATTAACTTAAAAGATATTGATTTAATGATGTTTTATGCTTGTGATCATATCCTTGATGTTAGATGCGTCAGTTAGTGATATTGTATTGGTGAAGGGGACAGGATTGTATCACTCGCTTGCAAGTGCCCTACGATTCTAAGATTTCCTCTTCACGGTGTGTTTAATCATATTATATATATGCATGTTCAATGTACTCTTTACTCGCAGGTTGATAGGTACATGACATCGACTCCACCTGGTTCACAGGTTTGTGGAGTGAGGTTGTTATCCGGGTTAGTTGTTTTAGTTTGGTCCATTTCACATATGTATTTATTTAGAGTTCATTTTCAAGGTTATTGATGAGCGACAGTTAAATTGATGATTAAATGGATCTAGTTGCAGTGTTGAATGGATTTATTTATTTTACTTGATGATTTTGATTTAATTAATAAAATTAGATTGGAGTTGATGATCAATTGATTAATGGTGATATATTAGTTGAGATGGTTGTTTTGGCATTATTGTATGATTCAATTAAAATAATGAAATCATGTTTGAATAGTTAGAGTTAAATTAAAATAAATAAATAAAATAAATGAAAAATATGTTTTTAATTTCACTTTTGAAAACTATTGATAAAGTAAATTCTTGGCAAAATTTGTATTCTTTTGTTTTAGTGAATTTTGAAAAATGCATGAGATTTGAATTAGAAATTAGAAATTTGTTTAAATTTAAAAAATGGAAATATCCTCCAAATTTTGCAATAAATTTAGTGGGTGGGGATATTTTAGGGGTTTGACCAAATTGGGGAAACTCTATTTGGAGTGTTTGCTATTTCATTTTGAATTTTGAATTTTGAAATTGTGGAAGAAAGGAGGAGCAAAGATTTGGCTTTTTTGTTCTTGGAATCTTGAAGAAGCAAGGGGATTTCTTGGTGGGCTGGAAAGAGTTCTAAAAGAACTATTTGAATCATTCTAATTGTGGAGAAAAAACCAGGTTCCTCCATTTATGTTTTTCTTTTTGAAAATAAGTTTCAAATTTTCATTATGCTGTGGGTAAAATCTTTGAAATGCTGATTGAAATTACAATGAAAACCCATGTTAAATGATTTCAAATCTTGCAAAATGTTATTGGATTTAGGAAAGAAAATCAAAATAAGAATTTCATAGTGAAAAATAGGAAGAAAACCAAAAGAAGTTTGTTTATCAAATTGAAATTTAAACCAGTCATGGTGTTGCTAGATTTATTTTGTTATTGCAAAATTATGTTGTGCAAATGCACAGTTTGACTATAAATGGAAATATTTAGATAAATATTTATACATATATATCTATATAAATATGTATATATCCTTTATATACATATTTATAAACGTACATATAAATATGTGTCTTAAGATTGAGATTATTGTTTTTAAAATCTCCTTTTTTAATTGTGGTAGGGTTGGGCGCTGCCTGACCACCCCATCCATGGAGGCGTTAGGCATGCGGCGCTCCCCATGGATTAGGGAGAACTCACATCAATGCTCCTGCGAGTGTGACCCACTTGTTGAAGGCGTGGCAGCCTGCCGGTCGTCCCCTGTTGAACATATTTCTTGACAAAGGGCTTTTGCCTTTTTTTTGTGTATTTTATTTTTATTAAATTTGAGTTTTTGCTATATATTACATAATTATGTGTTTGATATAGTATATATGTATATATATATTAATTCCTTTATATATATAGTATATATATATTATAATATATATTTTATAATGTTATTTAATTAATTTTTTTATAATTATTTATTTATATAATATATATATATAATGTATATATGTATTATGCTTTATTTTAAAATTAATTTATAATATAAAATTTAAAATTAGTTTTTTATAAAAATATTTGTATATTTAAACAATAGTTAATATATTCTAAAAACACACACACACACACACACACACACACACATATATATATTTGTATATATATACATTAAGTATATATATATACTTTTATATATATATAGTTAGATCTAAATGCTAAGATTATCTTATGATGATTTAGTTAGGTAAAAGAGCAAAGTGGATGTTATAATCCAATGGATGTATTTGAAAGGTTGATCAAACATTTTTAGTTAAAATATTGATTTTTAATTGATTGTAGCATTGAACAAATGAGAATTAAATCGATAGTTCTCGTCAGTAATGTTACCAAGGAATTGGATTTGGTTTTACTTAGGCATGCAAATGAGAGATTAAAAATGATTTAAATTTCTCAATGGCATCAAGTGATTTGTATTATTTATTAAATACGAACAAATAATTCTAATTATTTAAATTGAATTCTTGTACTATACCAGTGCTTGGCTTGGGTTTAGGAAACCCGAATGTTAGTTTATTTAAATTGTCTGAAGTGGTTGCTAGCTATGTTTGATCATTCTCGATTTTGTGCAAATTGAGTAGATGTCTTGAAGTCTTCTAGATAGGGTTTCATTTAATTGTATGGGTTGTCGTTATGATAGTCAACCTTTGGATTGTCTTGGGATTTGTGCCTCCTTGGGATTAGGAGAGGGTTTTATGGTTTATGCCTCCTTTGGAAGGAGTGGATTTTATACCTTTGTTTCCTCCAGTGTTTGGAGTGAGTTTCTTATACTTGTTGCCTCCTTGGTTTGGAGAGGTCATCTTATCCAGTTTACCCATTAGAATTGTGGTTTGTACCGTGGTTGTGTTGTCGATAGGAGAGTGGCTCTTTGTGGGGGTCCGGCACACAAAGGGGCACCAGGGTAACTCACCTAAGGTTTAATCAAGTGATAATTTAAAATAATTAATGTGGCACTTCCACACTAATAAAGATAATTAATGCCTCTCTCATGGAGCATGCGATTGTTAAGGCTCGAGTTGAGACGAGATGCATAGTTTTGCATGAGGGTCCAGCGGCCAGTAGAGGCAAGCCAGGGTAACCCAAGATGGGGGTCCAGTAGCCTAGGAAGGTTGAGCTAGGGTAACTCATGGCAATTTATGTATGACACTCTTCCTATGTCAGTAGTTAGTCAGTTATTGTGTGGTGTACAAATGATGTACATGATCATTGTTCTCTGGAAGCATTGTAACCTTTGTGTTAAGTGATGTTGTACTTGTATCCTTTTCAGTTCAGTTTATGTTTTAACCTGTGTCTAGTTGTAGATGGTCTTGTGTTGGATTACTGGTTACTATCTCCTAGCACGAGGGGTGAACCTTCGGGTATCACATGGTTGGGTGGAATGTGCACCTTAATCCGTTGGATTGTCTTCTTGTTTGTGTGGACGAGATTTCCAGTTGGAGAGCGTCTGGGATCCAGTTTCATGTCATGCTTTATCCTTTCAGTTGTATATTGTATTTCATTACCCCTCATTTGTTATTGAGGTGGAATTTTTAATATGTAATCATGATTATTGGATTTATCTCATTCGAGGAATGAGAGTTGTAATCTTATTATAAATTAATTGTTATTTGAAATCTTGTGGTATTTATTATACTTGATGCAATTAATCTTATGTATGGAATGTATGTGTACCTTAATTGTTAAGTAATTAAATGTTGTGGTTATAATTCATGTTTCTTGTTTGGGTTTAAGTAACTCAGTCTCGTAACCTTAGGGGTTGTTGGCAATTGGTTAGTGGAATTGCATGTTAATTGTTCTTTTTAAAAAAATAAAAATAAAAATAGTTCATTTGTGTAGTAAATTGCAACTTCCCCTAGGGTTGTGTGGTGGGGCGTTACACAAATTACAAGGTATCCAACAAATATAAGAGAGAACAAGATAGAATTACAAATTCACTGGTACACACAAGCTTTCCAATCATGAATCACTCATCATCATGAACAAGATTGGGAGCCCAATGGTGTAAGGTGCATGTTCCACCCAACCATGTGGTACCCGAAGGACCAACCCCTGTGCTAGGAGATAGTAAAAGAGTTTCCTAGGAAAAACCTACAATCTCTAGACATAGGCAAAAAAAATAATATTAAACTACACAAGTACAGTACTAACATGATGATTACAATGCTTCCAAATACAATGGTCAACTACACAATACAACAAATTGACTGACAGTTGTCATAAGATGAGTGTCACACATAATTTGCTATGAGTTACCCTAACCCAACCTTCCTAGGCTACCAAACCCCCATCTTGGGTTACCCTAGCTTGCCTCTACCAGCCGTCGGAGCCCCATACAAACTATGCTTCTTGTCTCATCTCAAGCCTTAAAAAGTGCATGAGTCATGAGAGGGGCATTCATTATCTTAATTAGTTTTAAAAAAAATTATTAATTCCTTTTTAAGTTATCACTTGATTAAACCCTAAGTGAGTTACCTTGGCGCCCCTTTGTGTGTCGAACCCCCACAAAGAGCCACTCTCCTACTGACAACCTAAGGAATCAATTCCACTAACATTGGATAAACCAGGTGCACATAACCAATTACAAATACCAACTTAATAACAATGTACAACACAACTTGTTCGTAGAACCAAGTGACCATACTTGATAAAATACCACGTGCACTACCCAAGTTATTTCTAAGCTAAACCAACATAAGCTACAATCCACATCTCAAAAAAACACATCTGGAAGTCTTACATAAACTAATAACTCTGTTTTCCCAACGACAAGAATGAGAGAGATAACATAACAAAAAGACAATTTAGGAAAATTAATAACCTACTTTAGGATTTCCTAAATCCAAGTAAAGCAATTACATTTTGCATGTAATCAATCAAAATAATTAATATTAATTTTTAAAAATAAAAATAAAATAAGAAGCTTAAACTAATTGTTTTCTTTCAACTTCCTCGATTACAACTAATGTTAAAAATCAATTTTCTAATAACATCATTCTCTTATAAATCAATATTTGCATCATTATAATAAAATAACCTTAAAATAATTATATTTAAATATAAATATATATTAAACATATATATATAATTATATACTTAATGTATATACAATTATATATATAAATATTATTTAAATATTTATTAAAAATAATAATTTATATTCCAAACCATTAAACATATTCCAATTATTTAAAATATATATTATATATATTATATATGAATATTATATATAACATATATGACATATATATTAAATAAATAATAATAAAAACATAATATATATATGCATATTTATATAATATAAATTATATATATTATAAATATATATATATAATATATATATAATATAATATATATATAATATACCTATATATATATATATATAATTTATTTATATTAAAAAACACTTGTCCTGGTCGCAAATTTCAACATAGGCTTAAACCCCTCATGGTGCTTGATGCCACTGCGGGCGGCCGGTGGGCAACGCTGTTGCCTGGGTGGAGCAGCAAAGGGCGCTGCTCACGCTGCTCTCCCATGGGGGTGCTGTGGGGCAGTCTCCATGGCTTGGCAAATAAAAAAAAAATTTCTTTATTTTTCTTTTTTTAAATAAAAATCCCTTTGTCCTAAAAAAACAAAATTCTTTAACAGAATATATATATACATAAAAATTTCCATTTTACAGTTAAATTGGGCAAATTTATAAAAAATTCCATTTTACAATTAAATTGGGCAAATTTTCTATAGAAAAACTATAGTAAAATCATTTTCAAGCACAAATTCTTAATTTCATTTTCTAAATTGTAATGGAAAATTTCAACTCCAAACACAGAGGTTTCAAAATTTTCTTTTGTTTCTCTTTCAATTTTTCTATTGTTAAAATTTGATTTGCCAAAATTTATGTTGTTTTCTTTTGTTTTCTCTATAGAAAATTTGATAATTTCTCTATTTTTCTATAGAGATTTTCAAGAATTCACAGCAAGCTTTCAAAATTTAAAATCCAAAACTTCTAAACAATAAAGCAAGAAAGAACCTGTGTTCTGAAGTCTGAAGAAATACAATTTGATGTTGTGCTTCCTTGCCAAATCCAAAATTTCATATCCTCCTTCCAAACCTCCACTTCCAGATCAAAAAATGTATCTTTATAAAGCCAAATTTCTTCTTCATTTAACAGCAAATTTTCCAAAAAATAAAATAAAATATCTCTAATTAATTTTCCTCAACTTTTGTCAAATCTTCAAAATATCCCCTCAACCACCATAGTTATTTCCCCCTTATGCATTTTCAAGATATTTTTCTTTTTAAAAGATTTAAAACAAAATTTCATTTCAAATAAATTTAAATCTTTTAATTTATGCATTTTTCAAAACAACATTAACTATTTAATTTATTTAATCAATAACTATAATTTTATTAATTAATTTATCCATTTACTAAAATTTAATTATTTAATTTATTTAATCATCAACATATGTTTAATTAATTTATTTATTTACTCAACAAAATAAATTTAATTAATTATTTTATATACTTAATAACATAAATTTAACCACGAGGATTAAATTACCTTACTAACTAAATAAAATTAAATTAAGTAAATTAAATAACAATTTTAATCTAATACATAAATTAACATTACCACCACTTAAATATTAATTCCCACATATAATTTCCACTGATAATAAATTATCAAAACATCAAAGACAACATGACCCAACAACAAAGTAGACACAAACTGACAACACACTATGACAAGGTTGTGGTTTGACAAGGGAACCCCGTTACTATCTTCCAATCAACAATACCGTTGGGATATGGACATGCTCAAACCTATGAAGTCAGGTGGAGACGATGTCCTATACCTGCAATCCTGTAATCAAAACGAATGTCGTACATGGATAAAACATAACAATCACACCGTGAAGATAAATTATGGAATCATAGGGCGCTCGCATGCGAGTGATGTAATCACGTCCCCTTCACCAATACAGTCACATCAAGACTAACAAAATTAAAGCATCATTAATCAATAGATGAGCATATAACAATATCAACAACTATGCTAATCAAAAGCATAACATAAAACATAACCATCCGCATAGTGCATCATCACATCAAAATATAACATCAGCATCGCTCCAATGTCAGCGATCATAAAACTATAACAAATATCTGAGTCTATCAAAATAAACACACTGTCTAACAGCATAGCAAACCGAAGGGGTGCTACATCTAATTAGGAATAGTGTTTGGAGGTCCATGAAAACTATGCTTTACCAATATTTTGCATTAAAATGGTATATACAAAATTACACTTCTCCTTCATACGATTTAAAACATAAGTCGAGCTTTCTAACATAGATTTTGGTGACTAATTACTAGTAACTCAAACAGAGTAGTAGCAACCAACATCGATGTCTAGATAGCCACAGAGTTTTTCTAGTTCTGTGAATCTAGCCAATTTCTATAGCCTCTACTTTCTAACCATGAATGTCATCTTTCCAAAGGTTTCTTCTTTATCATATTTCATTCCTATAGTAAAATAGGGTTGATTACAAATGTTTGCAAATAAACAACCAAATCCTTTTATGTATAATTACAAATATAAGTGAACTATTCATTCAAATATGTAATTATCTACTTGACAAAATGTCTTTGTTGAATGACATTGTAATAATATAGAGGTAGAACATAACAATAATCAAATAGTTGCAAAGAATAGCATAGCGAAATAGGCTTCATGCATGACTATAATTGTAATCTAGTAGATCTTTTATACTTAATCAAAATAATTTCTTACAAGAAGAATAGGTCGTGATTATATAAAATAGGGATAATAAAGAGGGTGAACTTACAAATATAAGCAATAGCTTGGTATAGACTTGATCTCTTATGTTCTTACGTACGTAGAAAATGCTTTGAATGATAATTTCCACCTAAGAAGAACAAAGCGCCTATTAATCTTAATAGTAAATAGAAAATCTCTATAACAATGTATTCCAATTTCCAATGCTCAACATTAGCACTAGTCTTAGACAAGGCATGTGAAATACTATGAACAATGCCATCTATCCACAGAGACATGTGTAGTGAAAACATGGGTATAGTATAAAACATCAGTAATGCATAAGCCTATCATAGTAAGGTATGCAGCATTGATTTTTTTTACAATTTTGCCATTGGCTACTGGTATTTTCCTCATGGTTTTGTCAATTTCTATTTTTTTTAATAATAATTATTGTAGGAAGCTTTGCTATTAGAAATATTTCATGAGTTTCTTGCTATAGTTGTGTCTTTGCATGCACTCTTTCTAGGGATGTGTGGTGTTTTAAACAGTACATTTGCATTTACTATTTGTGAGTTCTCATTTATTGTGAGTAGATTGAAGTGCAACTATCATTAGTGGCTTATGGTCTAAATTTTTAAGCATGTCAAGCAAAGTATTATCTTTTTTTTTTTCATTTGCTTAGATCCATGGTAAATCAAACATATCTTGAATAGATAGACATACTTCAATGTCTATCAGTGTTTCATGAATACACAATAATTTTTGGATTAGGAAAATACAAAAAGAGCACCAAAATATCAAAATCTAATGAAAAATTTGCAAAATAAAAGATTGATCCATAAGAACACTAATCGATAGGGAACAATAGAGATTAAAGCATTACAAAACTATAGAGAACGAATGAGAGTTGTTATCTACTGGATTTGCACCCTGTTGAATGTGAAATTCAACAATCCAGTGAAACATGGGAATGATCCCAAGGTGTGGGTACCTCAAATGGGACCAACCCTCCAGAGAAGGATGACTTCCTAGTTGGTTATCACCTACAACTTTCTAATTTTGTAAAGGAAAAGGGAGAAGGAAATGCATGAAATGAAAAACTAAAAATTAAAAGTGAAGTAATACACCAAACTTATGATGGAAAATGAAAACTTATAGATTTAAACACTTAGCTCAAATTGACAGAAATCAAATTTTACACAACCTATTATAGTACATGTTTCTACATAAATATTTCACTAAAGGGCCAGAACACACTAATCAACAAAGGGAAGGTAAACTTCACAATTGAAAAATTATATGCATTATCTAGACACAATTAGTAACTTGCATAAACCTACATTTGCAGAAAAGGTATAAATTTATGAGACAAAGCTAGAAGGAAATTAGAAAAATCTCACAAAGAGTTTGATCAATCATTCAACATACACAAGATTGCAAGAACAAGAAGGAAAGAACTTCACCACTAGAAATAACCAAGGTATCCTCTATATTCCATATCCAAAGAGTTACAAAATATGCCAAGAAATTGTAAAAGGACTTCAAAAGTCACTAAATACCAATTGTTGCATAATCTAAACTAACTCCAATGAGTTACCAAAACCAACTATATGCATCAACTCCAAAAAATTGCACTAAACAAGGAGATAGAAGCTTCCCTGGGTCAAATGCCATAATAAGGCCTAAAATTTAGCATGCAAAATTCCTCCAAATGAGCTCCAAAGAGTGGAAAAAGTCAAGTTTGAATTTTTCCAACAAAAAGGCATGCAAAAAGGCTCCAAGATTCTCTCCAATGCCCATAAATGAGTCAAAACAGTTCCTAAATCCCCTCCATGTGTTTGCAAATTGAAACCAATCTCCCTAGATGTTTGGCATGGCATAAATGAAAGCATATCTTTCACTTCTCCTCATGACTTAGTCTTATGAACACATGATCCTATTTTTTGCATTTTAAAATAATAACTTAAATTAAGTGATTTATAAAATCATCACTTAATTAATTATTTTACAATGTAAATAAAATGCAAAAATAAAAACACCATATATTCAGTATAG
Organism: Sequoia sempervirens; assembly: GCA_007258455.2. Taxonomy (NCBI): domain Eukaryota; kingdom Viridiplantae; phylum Streptophyta; class Pinopsida; order Cupressales; family Cupressaceae; genus Sequoia; species Sequoia sempervirens. Next base: position 17,145 of record VDFB02127288.1, on the reverse strand, counting down.
TCAATAGCAAAAGGTTTACTAAGTCAAAACATATTGAAATGCCTAAAATATATAAGGCAAAAGCATGAATAGAACATAAGACATGAAGTATTAGCCTACAGTGGAAATAAGTTATATTCTATTTTCTAAAACATAAGGCAAAAATGTGATTCCATCAGTCTTTAGGTTATCGATCTTTAGGTTTCTCAAACCCTAAAACAAAAGCATGGCAAAAAAGAAACATTCATTTAATTTTGCAAGAATCCTCTAGAAGAAACTACGCGTTGCCATCAAAGAAACCCTAGACTGAGCTCTGTAGTTGGGAATGCTTCTTTCTATGCCATTTCTTTTCAAATTTTGAAGCTTTTAAGATTGTAAGTTCGATTTTGATTAAATCTAGGAGCTTCTTTTTGTTTTTGAAAAACTTTTGAAGCTTATAGGTTGTGGCCTAAGCATTTTTCTGATAATTTATTTGTATGTTGTTTTATTTTCTATTGACCTCTGTTTCTGGCTGCCATGGAAAATCTCCCATTTAGCTTGGAGAAAGCATTTTCAAATAGAGATTTGGAAAATAAAATAGACATCAGCTGGGTAAGCAATTCTTGCATACAATAAATGAATGGTCTTTTCATTTTCCTTGTCCTATGTATATCTCCTTGTATTCTTGAAATAAAATAAAAGATCAAATGCTTATATTTTTTTTCCTCTTGTAGACTATTTTTCATTGGTCAATAAAGCTAAATCTTCTCTCTTTAGTTAGTAGAAAGAAAACACTCAAATGGGTTCTTTTGAGTATTAAACCTGGCTTCATGCTATAAGTGTTTACACATTTTGTACTTTCTTGCTGTAGCTTGATACTTACTCTTTGAAACTCAGTTTCATTACTATATGTGATGATTTATATAAAATTACACATGATTTCTCCTCTGTTACTTTTGATTCTCTTTGTAAATACAGAAGACAAACTCCATGGTCGTGGGTATTCTAAACCTGCAATTGTTAAAGAAATGTTGTAGGGTTTTTAAAACCCTAGTCCTCCACTTGTCATTACTCTTGAAAAGGCGTTGTCTATATGTCACTTGTAAATGGAGAAAACCCTCCATTGTATGCAACCCGCGGGCTAGGGTTTTTTATGGAGCTTTGAAAGAACCCTAACTTGTAGTTATTAAATTCCTCTGTTGCAGTTGTAAATTATAATTTTTTTGTTTTAATCTTTCATGCAAAAATGAAGAAAAGAAACACAAGGTTGCAGGCTCACTTTCTTTAACAACTTAATATCACTTTGATTTTACTTCCTGTAGCATCAAGATCTCTAAAACTTGGTTTAATTACTGTTATTGCATCCTCCTTTTATTGATTAAAACACTCCATCTTATTAAAGACAGACCCTAAAAATCCTTCAATAATGCAATAAAAATTTGTCTTATGGTTTGTTGATTGGATATCATGTGAACTCCTGACTGGATGAACATAGATTGCACTACTTTTATTTGTCAAAGGACTAAACCTTTGAATGAACATATTGTTTTATAATATTTTCACCATCTTTGAGAAAATTCTTGTTCAATTTCCTAAGTCTCTTTAATTCCATTGAGCATACATCATTGTTTATATCAGTGGACACAAGAACTCCACTATTTTGAATAATAAAGTGTATCCTTGATTGCATTACATGGTCATGGAAAACTTAATAAGTTTATTTGGTCAAAACACAAACTGAAAGCACGTTGGGCTCAACCCTTATCGAGGGCACATTTATCCCACATGTTGTAATCAGATAAAATAGTAACATTTCTTTTCCTTTACCTGCGCATGAAGCAAGAAAGTTAGAAAAAAAATGCATATTTTGGATGTGTTTGATGACTTGATTGTTCTCTAGACACCTAAAGTATGCATTTCTTATTTAATGCATTTGGAGATCAGTTTATACATGCATAGGTGTATGTTCATGTAAATTTTGAGATATTTCATTGCTTAGAGCATTGCTCTAACATCATTGAACTATTTCCAAATGCAGGAACTAGGAGCAATATGGAGGTAGGAGGGACACAAGCATCTCGAGGCAGCAGTAGTGCAAGACAACACACCCTAAACTAGTCATTCTCAGGCAATGACTGGTCTCTTTCCTTATATGCACACTTACATTTTGTTTACTTATTCATGTACATGCTTTTCTTCAATTAAATTGAACAATTTAGTATCACACCTTGTGTGAGACAAATATGCACTTTTCTATCAATAAAGATTACTTTTCAGAAAGATTTGTCTAAATATTTTTTTATGTTACATGCACTTGTATAAATGCAATGATTTGTTACTATAATCTTGTAATCTTTCTAATTTTTCTATTTATACAATTGAATGTAATATAGGAAAGATTAATGAAAAATGTACCTCTCTCTTAGTTTCTAAACAAAAAGCTCAACCTAATTGAGCAAGTAGTGAAATTAGGTAACAACAATGAAACCTCTATCTGTTGACATGGTTTATGTCTATTATATTGAAAGTGAAAAACGAGCCATTTATAAGTTCCTATATCTTTTACAATGTCATTTTATAGTTTTTAACATCTTTGCATTTTATGTGTTAATGTTTATTGTTTATTGATCTCTGCATTTTTTGTGTCAATCTCTACTCTTCCCTATCATTGAATTATTTTATGGATTAGTCTATGTTCTTGACTAGAAGACTTAACACCATAATTCATTAATTTCATCTTCTGTGTTGGCCATCCTAAGGACATCCATTAAATCAAAATGAAAATTAGGTCTAAGTAATTAGAAAATGTTTGGATATAAAATCATTAAATTTGTGTCTATTGAAATGGTTTATGTCTATTGTATGGGGATTGAAATACGAGGTGTTTGTAAGTTTGTATGTCTTTTACAGTGTCATTCTATAGTTTTTTTACATATTTGCATTTTATGGGTTAATTTCTATTGTTTTTTGTTGTTTGCATCTTGTATGCTAATGTCTATTCTTTGCTATCATTGACTATTTTCATGGGTTAGTGTCTATTATTTAGTTAAATAATTAACACCATAATTCATTAATGTCAATTTTTCTACTAACCATGACTATGTATTAGGCCTGGATGAGTACAAAATGTCTCTATATGAAATCAGTTCGGAAATTGACAATGTTTTATTTCTATCACAAATATTTCATAGCTTTCTAATATTCTTCAATAGAGCCATATCCTGGCACCGAGGGTTCCTCTCAATGTGTGTTGTTTTAACAAGGCCTTTTAGTGTTTCTTACTCACTAATTTTCACTTATTGTTAGTGGATTGAAATGCAATCGATATTAATGGATCCTAGCATCAATTTTTAAGGCTGTTGAGCAAAGAATTATTTTCATTGTCAAATCATTTCCAAAAATTATTTAATGGCAAGGAAATCTGTAAAAAAATAGGAATTTGTAATTTTGTATATCCTTTACACTACCTTTTTTGTGTTGTCTAATCATTTGCTCAAATTGTTTGATGAGGCTGGAACCTATTTCTCTTGAGTCTGAAATTTTCCCATTTAAAGACATCACACTGCAATCCATAAATGTTGAGCTCTCTATTTTCTATCATTACCATGCAAATAATCTATTTTTTGGTACACATGCATGCCAACTATAGTTCAACCAATTAAATGAAAATTAGATCTGTCCAAATGCAAAAGTTGTCACTGTAAAATCTATAATATATTTCATCAATATGCAATGTTCTCTTGTTGGAGATGCAAAGTACTTATTTCAAACTACATTCGTAATCTTCTATCTGGATTCTTCATTCAATTCATTAGAAATGGAACTAATATTTTCTTTGCACGCATGCATGTGAATGCGCATATGTAAAAATCTATAAAATGGCACTATAAAAGATAAATAATTCATTATTGTCAATTTCTCTACTATTTGTGATTAAGAATGGAAGTAGCTAACTACACTTCAATCTATTCGATGAAAATGAGAATTGTTCATATTTGAAATATTTATTGGCTTTGAAGTTTTAAGCATGTCAACAAAATTATTGTTTGTGTTGTTTTTTCATTTGCTCATGTTGTTTGTGTCAATGTATTTATGGGTTATTCTTCCTTGTTGAGTTAAACACTCAACACAATAGTGTTCTACTCATAATTAAGATTGGAAGTAATATTTTGTCCACACACATGCATTGAAACTACAATTGAATTTATTGAATGAGATAGTTTTTTGCACCTTTGCATTCTATGGGCTATTGTCTATTGTTTTTTGTTGTCTGCATTTTCTACATACATGCTTTGCAACTGTAGTTGAATTTATTAAAAGAAAATGAGAATTAGGTCTAAGCAATTGGAAAATGTCTAGGTATAAAATCATTAAATTTGTGTCTATTGAAAGGGTTTACATTTGTAAAGTTGTATGTATTTTACAGTGTCATTTTATAGTTTTTTACACCTTTGCATTTTATGGGCTAATTTCTATTGTTTGTGGTTGTTTGCATTTTTTGTGTTATTGTCTACTTTTTGATATTTTGGATCACTTCCATGGGTTAGTGTGTGTTGTTCAGTTAAAGGTATAACACCGTAATTGATTAATGTTGATTTCTCAACTACCCATGATTGAGAATGGAAATAAGTAGCTACAGTTCAATCTATTTGATAAAAATTAGAATTGTTCGTATTTGGAATATTTCTTGGGTTTTCTATCTTTAATATTAATGTCCATACCTTACACAATCCAAGGAAAATTTAAAAATTAATATATATAACAAAATAATTAAAATCTTACTCACATCTTAGTTGAACTTTTCAATGCTTATCTCTACTTCCTAAACAGCACACATTACCATAGATGCAAATTCCTGCACAATTTCAATTTCTCTATCCATAGTCAATTTCAAAACTGGCTAAAAGAGAAGGTCGCAAACATATACTATAATGCATTATCTACAACTATTTAGCATCTAAAAAAGAAATGGCATTGCAATTTACCTAAAGAACAATTTATGATGTTTATCAGCCACATAATGAAAATAATAGTTAGATATTTGATCAATATGTTTAAATGTCTATGTTCACTTTCTTACACATCTCTACGCATAGTATTTGCAACTACATAAATTGGTTCAGAGCATACCTCTATACATTGTTGTAGCAATATATCAATTTGTATAATGGAGGTAAAATGCCAAACAATAAACAATTGGCATAGATCTCTACAAAAACAAAAATCACTGGAAAACACATTGTGTCACGTTTCTAAATAAGAGGGGGTGGAACACTACACATGTGGCTATAGACAATGTACATTTTGTACCAATTTTATCCAACAACTTTTGGTAATCTCACGCCGACATATGTACGCTATGCATATGTAATACGTACGCATATGCATATGCATATGCATATGCGTATGCACGCATGCATAATACGTACATGCACGTATGCATGTATATGCATGGTTGTAATAATGCGCTTACATTACCGCATATGCGTATATGTATATGTCTTTATTATTAATAATAATATAATATGTCTTATTGGCCAATAATATATGTAATATGCTCAATATGTATGTATATTGTGTGTGGCAATGTGTGTGTATGTGTGTGTGTGTCAGCCAAGTAATGCATTAAATGCATGTGCATGGGATGTAATATGTCATGAGTACATATGTATGTCACGTTATGCATGCAGTAATGCATAAGCACATGTGGTTTTAATGTGTGCATGGAGTGTGGCTCAGATGATGCGTTCCCGTAATATATGCACATGTTTATGTAATGTGTAATATGGATGTCTTAATGCATGGATGTATGTAATATGCAGTAGTACCAGAAATGTATATGATATGTAATGTATGTGATTTACATCATATATACATGTGTATGTAAATCTGCGATTTATAGATATGTAATGTACATGCTTAATGTAATATGTGTATGTATTGCATCTATGTAAAGCATGTAATGTAATGTATGCATAAAAGCTTTTGCTTGTACATATCTACATATACATGCATTTATGGTGCAGGAGCACCTGTTTGATTACATACCTCCATAAGGCCATATTGTATAAATTCATTAAATTAGGGGTTTTAATGTTTTAATAAGGTTGAATGAACCATTTTATATATGTTTGAAGTCATTGATGAAGGTTTGGTGTTTTTTTAGTTGAAAAATGAAAACATTGTCAAAAGTTAAGTGTTGTCATAAAAACTTTTCTTGTCAAATGACAACTTTTTAAAAGTTTGTTAAAAGTTGTTAAATGGTATTTGTAGGTTGGTTGGGGACATAAATTGATTGTACAAGCATAAAAATGGGCCTCTAAGTTAAATGGGGGGTTGGTATGTAGATTGAACAAGAATTTATGAATGAAGAGATGACTTTTTTTGTAATTTTCCAATGTTTTCCCCTGTTCTTTTACATGGTATAGATCTGTATGAAATGGTACAGATCTGAAATTTATTTTTACTGATAGAGGAATGAGTTAGCTTTCATTTTCAATTGGTTTTGTGTTTTTTATTGAGTTTAGAGAAAATTATGACCATTTTACCATTGGCAGCCCTATGGGATTATTTTCCCTTAAAGTTGTAGAATGTTGTAAAGAATGGTACAGATTGTACAGATCAAATAAAGATCTCAGACCTATTGGAAATATTATATATGTGAATCTAGTTTCATTTTCACTTTGTTTAATCAATTTTCATGAGGTTTTGAGTGATTTATGACGTTTTTGGTGAAGACTACCCAGTTCTGGAACTAGGGTTTCCAACATATAAGAAAAATTCATATATTTTTATTCCACCATTAAAAAGATAAAAATTGGTGAAAAGTTCTATTTATACATGTTCTTAAAACACTTTTAATTAAAAATATTCATTTATTCATTTGCATGAGTTATGGTAGATTGTGTGTTTCATTTTGTTGGAGAGTAGTCAAAGAAAACCTAGTTTTCTTGATGTTTGAACAAATCTATGTATAGTTTGTTTATGGTTGGACTTGGGATCAAGGAAATATGTTTTGGAATGCCTATAAAATCTAATATTTTCAAGTTGTATGTTTTTCTCTTTGTTAAGTTCCCATTAGGCCATTATAGCAACATTCTCAAGATGATTAAGGTTGCATTTTGTCATTGTTGATGATGGGTCATTGTTCAAGTTGTGTCAAGTTGGTTTAGTTGATTCCTTTGCTTTGCATCAATATACATGAAAATATATATATGTACCTAAATATAATTATATATATGTCCATACATATATACATATGGTAAAAAATACAAATAATATTTTGCTCCAGAGGCTCTAAGCTCAACACCACAATGCATTAATAGCAATTGCACTTGAATCTATTCACAATAAATGAAAATCAGATCTCAATAAATGCAAAGTGCAAAGTACACACGTATATATAAACACATATGTATACATGCGTACATATATACACATATATATATATATGTACATATAGAAATATATACACACATATATATGCACAAACATATATATCTATATGCGCACACACATACATATATATACATATATATAAATGCATACATATATGTATGTATGCATGTTTATATATATACATACATACATATACGCACAAGATCCTTTTTCCTTGACATGCATAAAACTTAACAACATAATCCATTAATGGAAATTTCACTTCAATATATTTACATTAAGCCAAATTCAGGTAAAAATAATTTTGAAATGCAATCATACGCACACAACATGCAAGCCACTATTCGCAATGACACATGTTGACAGGAACATTTGCACCAATGATACATGCATAGAAACAAATCATTAGGAAAACAATGTTTTATTTCCTTGTGTTGCTCTCAATAATAAATTGCAACTTCAGAATACACAAAACTAGCAAACAACACATCAATTTCCATTAACAAAATACACCAAGGAAAAAAACACAAACTTCATTTTAACAGTTCCAAATAGACACCATTGGAAGAATTTTTATCTATACAAAATATTCATGACATGCATGGTTTGAAACATCAATGGTACATCAATTATATCATGTATAGATAGACTTCTTCCAATGTCTATCACTATTCCATGTACACTCAATTCATTTCAATTAAAAAAACATATATTACAAAAAATAGCATAAGCTTCACTTTAAGATATTTTGGCATTGAAACATCAACAATGCATGAAAACATCACTGAAACATTAAAATCCCATGAAGAAATTGGGAAAATAGGAATCAACTAATGAAAACACTCATTGATAAAGAACACCAAAGATTAAATCATTGCAAAAGGTTTAAAAACTAAAAGATCACCATGTAAAAGATATAGGAACTTACAAGCGCCTCCATTGTCACTGCCAACATGACAAGTATAAACCCTCTCACTAGACATAGATTTCACCCTCATCAAACAAACTGAGCAAATGAATATGTATGCACACACACATATATATATGTAATGTGTATGTACTAAACAACACAAATAGTCCTTTGCTTGAGGGTCTCAACACTCAACATTGTAATCCATTAATGTCAACTGCACTTGAATCTATTCATAATAAATGAAAATTAGATCTAGGTAAATGCAAAATTCAGAACACACATACATACAAATATATATATATACATATATATACATACATATATATATATGTACATACATATATATATGCATACACACACACACACACACATACACACACACACACACACATATATATATTCATACACACATATACATATGTAAATATACAAATATATATATATATGTTTTTACAATTTCCTCATTGACTTTTGGCATTCTAGTCATTGTTTTGTTTTTGTCCAATCCAAATTAATTCTCTATTCATGAAAGACTGATAGATAGACTTTAAACTTCACACCATAAACCACTAATGACGGTTGCACCTCAATTCACTCACAATAAATGAGAACTCAAAAATAATGAATGCAAATATACTACTTAAAATGTCACGCGTCCCCAGGGACAATGAATGCACAGACATGACTATACCAAGAAACTCATGAAATATATGCATACACGCATACACACACACATATAGATATGTATATATATACATATCTATATGTATATGTATGTATGTATGTACATATGTATATGTATGTGTATATATATATGTATATGTATGT
>VDFB02127287.1:0-22620 GCA_007258455.2 Sequoia sempervirens | reverse complement strand
TTCTTCTTCAACTCCCACTAGTGTGCTCTAACGATAAATTCATCGAAGTTTTGTATATCTTTTGTTTTATATTAATTTTCTTTATTTTCTTGCATTTATTATGGAAGCTTGAGGACGGTGTCGTGAGTTCAGCTAGGGGGTGGTCATTTCATGTCATTATTTCCTTCCAAGTCGCAAATAACCACTCACTGTATTGATTATCTTGGCGGAACCCATAATCATGTAAAGTTTGTTTGAGAAATTTGTTTCAATCTTAACTCCATTTTAAGTCTCAACTCTTGCCAAAATTTCCTACTAATTTCTTCACCATGGGAGGTATTCACAAACGCCATGAACGCATAGACATGAAATGTGTTAGAGCCAATGCAACAATTTATGAAGTCTTTGAAAACACAGGATGGCATGTTTTCTTTGAGAGGCTCTATAGGTATAATGATGTGGTCACTCTTGAATTTTCCATGGCATTTAATATTGCTAATAGCTCCATAGAGGTTTGGAGGATTTATTTGCCAGTTACCCCTCAGCTTGTTGCTGAGGTAACAGGGTTACCTGAAACAGGAGAGGAATATTTTCCCACAACAGTAAACAAGGCCGTTGAGCTTCAATTCCAAACCCAGCGGTTCCTACGACAAGGTGAGAAGTTACAAACAACTCCTAAATAGGGAACTCTATGAACTTCACTTCCAGCACATTGGGCTAACATAGCTAATATCATAACTCAATATATCATGGGAGAAGGAAGGTATGTCTATGTTTTCACCCACCATTTTAGGTTGCTATGTCATTTACTCCACATTGAGCTGGTTAATCTTCCATATTACCTTTTCAGTTTCATTAAGAAGATGAGTTTATAGGTTGAAAAAGGCCACCATAATTCTCTGGCACATCATGGGATGATTAAGCTAATTGCTATGAGGGGTCTAGAAAAATCTATACCTCTAGGTATTTGGGTTGAATTTATAAAAGAAATAGGGTCATGTCATTCTTCATCCCTACAAATTGAGTCGCCGACTCATAAAACCCAACATAATAAGGGTAACTCTGAGAATCACCCTCAGAAGCTAGTTGTTAATGATTTGAGACCAAATGCTATGGATACAAAAGCCCCTGATAATGAAACCCCCATTCAAGAACTTGAGCATTCACAAGAAACAAAATAGATAAGCAGTAGGCTACGACCTCCCAATAGGGAGAATAAAGCTGCTAGTGGTGTTAGTACCCCTCCAATTATAACCCCTTACAACACCATGTTTAAACAAAAATATGTGGAAGCAGCCTCTGGCTTGCAAAAATTAGCTACTATTACACATACGATGACCCAAGACTCCCATGAAATAGATGTTGAGGTCTTGGCAACTAGAAAGATAGGTAAAGATAGGTTAAGTCAAGAGAAATGACACCAAAACCTACAAAATAAAAAGGAAAGAAACACAAAATCCCAGACCTCAAAAGAACAAGATGAGGAATATATGTCTGAACCATCCATTATCCCTAATGATCAAAGTAGAGAGGAGGATATAGATGATCAAGAACTCACCCCTTCTGCAGCACCTTCACATGAGCATCTTGATTTAGGGACACAAGAAATAGAGGTAAAATCCCATGACAACTCCCAAGCTTAGGAATACTCTGTAGAAGAATTTAGGGATTTGCAGACAAGGGTACAATGGTTGGAAGCCCAAATGTTAAACCTTTAGCCACAATTGCAACAATATCTTGATGCAAATTAGTGGAAGGCTGATGAGATTAAGGAGATTAAGGAGTTTGGGGGCTAGTTAAAATAGTTAACTCAAAAACATCCATTAGCTTTAGCAGGGTACATAGCTTTAATAGAACACAGGGAGATAATTGACAAGCTGAAAGCTTCATGGGAGATACAAATTGCTAAGGAATGTATGTCTCTAGAGCACCACCAGGACAAGATTATTGAGTTAAAGGATGAAATGGAACAAAGGATTTCAACCGGACAGTATTCCCCCAAGATTGAGCAATAGCAACTATCCGTGAGCCCAAAAGACCAAAAGAGATTTTGCATGCAAAGCAGACAACACTGAAAACCTGACCAACAGAGTCTCCAGCACTTTAGCATGAGGACATGCACTGCCTTCACTTTGGGGAAATGGATGGCCCAATATTTGTCTTAATTTTACCATGGTTTTTCGAGCTTTGTGTCCATCATAGTCCACCATTTGGTCTATTTCTTCCTCAATTGCCATGATATTTGTTAGAAATTAAAGTTAATTGATATGAATTAAATGATGTGCAAATACTTAGGCAATTGACCGATTATAAGCATTAATCTTGGTGGTTATGTTAAACAGGTTAAAGGAATGAGGCATGAAGGCTACCAAGAGGATTCATGTGGTCCATTGGTTTCTATTTGGTTTATCTCTTTTAGTATAGCTTTATCCAATAGTTAGTAATTAGGTTTGTAATCGGTTAGAGGATTTTGAAATGTAGTAGGCCGCATGCCATATTACTGTTTTCCTAAATCAATCGAGCAATTCTGGTTGTACACTTGTAATCGGTGGACATGTTTATTTTAGTATTCTATTTTGTATTAAGACATATATATATGCTCTTTTGTGAGCATGAAAACATCTTAACTCTATTCTGAAACTGGAATTAATCTAAAAGCTATTGAAGTAATGAATTTGCGGATGTTATAACTATTTTACTCCATTCGACCAGTTGGGAGAAAGGGCCTGCTCCCCACCAGCACTTGGATTTCCTCTTTCTTTTGTTGTGTGTGAGGTATTATTTACATTTGCTAAGTGATTTTATATGTTGCAATTTAATTGAGATTGATAGTACTGCGTATGTGTTATTGAGTTGATTATGATTAATATGATTATATTTGTTAAAGTGTGACGCAATTTCACTATTATTAATGCTTGGTATGAGCATAGACCATAGAGGCAATGCATATCAATGAATTGGTGAAGTGTTTTCTACTTTAAGAATCTTGAAAGTAATCTATTAGACTTTATTATATCCTGTCACCAAGACACACAGGTCATGTCGCCTGAGTTATACAACTCTTGTCACCTGCACTATTTTAATAAAACTTTAGAAATTACATTCTTTCTTCTACTGTTATTAATTTTTATTGATAATATTTATATTGAAGAGTGTATACTTCAAGATATTAAGTGCACATTACCAAATTTTAATCAAGAATTCTAAAATAGATATGTTGGGTTAAAATAAGAAGGTAGAGATTTAAGATAGGACTATTGTTCAATTACAATTTGAAGGAGTGTTTTGAATTCTAGATTAGGAGGTGTTATTTAATTAGACTTTTAGATGCATTCATCCACACTTGGTTCATTAGTTTCAGCCCTTAGGTAAACTACTGCAACACTATTCACAAGCCTACGTTCCTGGATTGACATTTGAAGGATAAACTGAGGAAACTATTATGAAATTCCTAAAGATTAATCCAAACCTATTTGTCAATCAAAGATAGAATTACAAGGATAAATTCAACCCATAGTTTAATCCAATCACATATCCCAACCCAATAGGTAAACTTTAACCTAAGGTTCCTCTCTTAAATTAAATGAACTTCTCTACCCAAATAGATTATTTTAATCCTAGGGTTTCATTCAAGAGTAAGGTATGATCAAGTGATCAATCAAGTAAAGATAACTGATGTGATTGCATAGCGTCACATCCTACCTTATCTTTCATACAATCTATATGGCTTATTAGCTAAATCTTATCATTCCCAAGTCTCTTAGCACAGTAAGCTATAGTGTCAAGTCACTTCACGACATGGATATACTTCATAATATGTATTTTTACTACCTATGTAAAGAAATAACATCATTATCTAAATTCCCCATATAAGGTATATAGGAGTGTAGAGATACTTTCCATCCATCATGAGTAATCTAGATCTTCCCTTGCCAATCTCATATTCAATGATCTTCCCTTTCATGACCAAGTTATCTACCTATCCTTTTTTTAAGGCATCAATGTTAATATCATTTGATCTTCCAATAAACATATATAAAGTATTGAGTGGTAATATTCCTTTCTCATTGGTCACAATTCTTGACCTTTTTGCTATCTTCCAATAACTCCAATACTTTATTCTTGTGGTCATAAAATGTATGACTTAATTGACCTCATAAATTACAAAGAATTCATTAGTTCTTCCAAATTGAAAACATATCTATGTTTTTCGTTGGATGGGGTACTTAATCTGAATCATTCCACTCTCTTTCTTCCCCCCTTAGTATTTTCACAACTTTCAATCTTCTCAAAGTTGAACTCCTAGCAAACACTTTCTTCTTTGAAAGAATTTTTCATTCCTTGTTGTGGGATTTCTATTGCATTTTTCTGTGCCTCAATGGCATACTTTGAATATACTTTTTCCCATAGTTAGATTCATCATTGATTTCTAATTCCGTAGATTCAATATTTTGGATCATTCAATAGAAGATCTAATGAATAATTAGAAAACTTAGAAGTTAAGAGGTACACTAATATTCCAATTCTTCCCAATGACCTTTTTTTTCTGGAGAAATTTCCATACTCTCAAAGCATCGTTAGTTGATGTACCTATCAACTTAGAACATTGTTTTCCTTACAACTTCTTTTGTTTTGACACATAGTGCCACATTGCATTCCATTTTCTTCTGGAACCTCTAAACATGTGTTGATTTTCACAGACATGTTGGTGAGTTCTTTTTATACTCCAACCTATCTATGTATTATCAAAACCTTTATTAGACTAACCTGATTTACCTTTTTCAGGTTTCTTTCTCATAGTCATATTTCCAAATGACTTTCCCCACTTCTAAGTAATATTCATAACCTTTTTAGAGATACCAAAGTTTTTTAGTCTCTTTTTCTCATTTTAATCAAAACTCCAAATTGATCTCATTGATTTTGGTTGGTGGAACCATGTCCACTACATTGATCACTTCATTCTTGACCATTTCGGTCTTTTCCCTTTTCCTAGGTACTAACTCTTTTCTTGCAATATCCTATCCTTATACAAGACTTAGATTTATGTCAAGATTTCTCCAACCTTGTGGATACCTCTTTTGTTGACTCTCTACTTTGATCTAATTTATTTTGACATTGCATACGCATAGATTTGTAGTATTTTCACTAATTCTAAGAATTCTTGACTAGTCTTTACCACTATAGGTTGCTACTATTAAAGGGTTCATCTCATTTCTTCCCATTCCCTTAGAGTCATATAACTATTTCATAGGATAAAGTTATATATGGGTTATTCTTCCTAACCTTCCTACATAACTCAATTTCATAATCTTCCACAATCCTAGGTAATATCATAAGTTGTTGGTTTAGGAGTTCCTAATCTAGGGAGGGATCTTAACTAGTCCCAAATTACTTAAATTCCTAGAAATTCTCATCTTTTTAACTTCCCTATGTTCTTTCTCTTGCCATTGTGGCACACGAACTTTCAACCATTATCATCTGATAAGGTTTACTGATTAGTGTTTTACATACTGAGTCGCATAGGCTCTTACTGCTAAACCCGGGTAGCTCCTGAGACAAATTCACATGTGAGCTATGTGTCAACCTTCACAATGTGTAGTAAAAAATTCTTAAATTTTACACCCTTGCAAGCAAATAATGATAATGCTTCATTGCACAAAAATTTTCTTTTATTGAGAATATACAAACAAGATGTCATATCAAATTACAATAAAGATTCATTTTCATTACAATAACTTCAGAAGTTACAATAATACAAGAATATATGCATTTACATACATAGCTCCAATGAGCTTTAGAACAAATAGTTGTAAGATGGTCCAAGATCCTTCCTTTCAAATCTTGGTTCTTCTGTCACTTGCTACGTAGGAGAAGCATCACTCAAGCACTTTTTTTTCAACTAAGGACTCATAATGTGATCCCACGCACATCTATCATTCAATAGATAGCCCTTCCATTCAACGAAGAGATTGGTAGAGTAACCGATAATGACAACCAACTTAGCATAGTGTTGTGTCCTATATAACTAGAAATTGTAATCCCACAATCTCGAACTAGCATGTAATATTGGATCATGGTAAACTGACAGTGTAGTCTCGATAGTCACACAATCCATAATGGAGTCTCGGACGTTACACTACTTTGATCAAAGAGTTACATTCAGTATTCCTACTGAGAGTCATCTATCACATTCACTACTCAAGGCCGATTTGACTTAGGGCTATCTTAAACTATGCATAGGTATTATCCTTCAATGGGTATTCTGTCACCCCAAATTAACCTATCACCATTTTAATCTACTTGGAATAAACCTACTTAACAAGTAAGTACACAAGCTCCCTCCCATACTAGATTAACTATCCTAGGAGTAACAAAAGCTTTCCTAGTTAGCTCAATAACTTAGCTAAGTGTATCTCAAGTACCTCTTGTATTCAATCAAGCCTAGTATATAATATCTATGATATATACCAAACTCCTATTATGGAGTGCTTACAAGCATAACATAAAAACAACATAAAAGCTTCATTTTCCTTTTCAAAGACACTCTAATATCTCTAATGCACACATTGGAAAATACATTTCAAGCAATCATGGAAAAAATATCATTACAAAGTAAATAACAAATAAGAAGAGATCATCATGCATGTTATCACTTATCCAAATAAATGACAACAATGCAGCCTTCTCCAACAATTGTTAGCTTGACAATTCGCTTCTCAAGAATGTCACAAATAACTCTATCTCACAAGTTGATGGCTTACTCTTCTCAAACAACAATGTTTCCTCTCAAAACAATAGAACACTCACTCTTTTTCACTCATAATATAAAACAAGTATGGTTGGGAATAACATGGGAATAAGGAATTACAAAAGATGTATAATCTCTTGGGAAAGAATGTGCCCTACTAATGAAATGGATCAGCTATTTATAGAGTAGCCTAGCAACCTCATGGCCTATAGTTTAGGCATGTAAATGGACAAAAAGCTCCATGCAAAGCAACACATGAAACTCAGCAAAAAGGTGGTGACATCCTAAGCTCATACTCAACAAAACACCTATAGGTCGACTTGTAGCATTAACAACAAATTCAAGACTTATTCAATCTGCATATGCTTAATGCGAATTGTCACAAAGAATAGATACCTACATCAACTTTGCTTTAGAGGTGGAACCAATTCCTTCCCTCTCTACTTCTTGTTTGGCATGGTTTTAATACCCAAAGAAATAGTCAACAACCATCTCTCAACAACAAACATCCATTGAATTGTATAGAGGATGAATCGACTTAAGCATTTAAAATAGTTGAAAAAGTCAAGATTGATCTTACCAAAGGCATCAACCAAGTCTTATATTTTAATATCGAAAGCAATATCAAATGTAATACACTATCTTTATATTGTGTGACAAACAAAGTGATAATCAATTTCACAAAACAATAATAAGCAACTCTCATACGACTGCATAGTCATATTGACTATTATCGACCTCCAATATCATAGTCATTATTGACTATTATCAACCTTTATAAATCAGCTTCTATCTAGACTCAAGTGTTACCCTATATTCTATACAATGCTTAGAAAATATTTTATCTCTTCCCTACATAGTGCACTATACTCTAATTTATCTAAGCTTGACAAGCTAAGAACAACAGCTCTAATATAAACTTATGCGCTTATGAAAACAACGCCATATTAGTCTTGAGCGCTTATTTTGTATAAATACACATTCTCATATGTATTCATTTATATTTTTCTTATCTCATAGTATGTTCTAAAGTATAAGGAATGGCTTCCATTATAGTAATCATTTTGCATTATGATTTCTTTTGCTAAGTTCAAGTGCCTTCATTCATGCGCAAAATTTTTAGAACCATACTTTGGCTTTTTGACAAGCCTTCCAATCTCTTTATCATTGCACCATTTAAATATATATAGCACTATTATCCTTACAATAAATATAATATATATATATATATATATATATATATATTTATATTAATATATATTTATATTTTATATATATACATATAGAGATATACCCACATAATTATATATTTATATTTCAAACCCCATTGATAAATATATATATGATACTTCAAAAAAGCTTAATCTATAATTTCAATAAAGTATGTATACATTCAATATACAAATGAATAATTCAAGGTTAATATCTCACATATAATATCGTTTATATATATATATATATATATATATATATAAAATTCAACTCAAGAGTTTATAAATACTCCTCCCATTATTCTAATACAATAACTACCTATACATATCTAATATGTTTACTCATATATATCAAGTTACCCATTCATATCATATCCTCGCCGATACATACATTCATTTAAGTGCACATATATATTTTATCATATATATATAATTGATCATCATGTGAGTATGTTTTGTAAGTGCATGCATGCATATGATTTGCTGGTTTCTCACACGATCAATGTGATGTATATAATTAAGCATATATGCATACTTTTTGACATAGATAATGACAGATGGTAAAGCTCAAGATTACATGTAAACTTTAAACATGAATAATAGTGACTACATGGTTTATAAATATACATTTCTTATATGCACCCACATATATATGTGGCATGTCAATAATAGCATTAATGTGCTATCCCATTGATGCATATACATGTATATGCAAATATATTTACTAATATATATTTTAATGTCAATCAAGTATGTACTCTATTTGGTATACAAAATTAATATAACAGCTTAAATATTCATGCAAATAAGCCAGTAATAAATATATATATAAGGTATGTATACATATATATATATATGTATATGCATATGTATATATGTACTAATATATATTTTTATCCCAAGTCAATCAAGTATGTACTTATTTGGTATACAAATGAATAGTAGTTCGGTTAAGTATTCATGCACAATAGTAATATATATATATATGTACACACTCCTCTATTAAGCTTTTACGCTTATGTGTGTATTTGTACATATATGTAAATATATATATTATATAGCAATATGTTAGTCAAATGATCCATTCTAAATCTGAATGATCATGACCATGTGAATATACTCTCACAAACATCATAACAAACATTTATATACATATATGAATATCTTATACAAATGTCATCATACTCATATGGACATCCCATTATATCCATCATATGCATATTCTGACATATGCATACATCCCAATACGCATTCACCCATTTAGTCAAGCACAATAAAATAAGGAAGGTTTCAAAAGCTCAAACAAATAAACATCACCCAATAATGCACTTGCTAGTAAATAAACAAAATCTTTACTAATGCAGATACTTAAAACTAGGAATGACTTACCAACTTCCCACTTCTATGTCTAGACTCGACCATTCTACTATGGTGTGTGTATGCTCAGATAGTTTACGTTACCAGTTACCCGACCAAGATATTCTCCTGAGTGATACTTTCCCTCTACCTAGAGGAATGAACATTTACCTGCAACCACTAACACATGTGTATGACATTCAGCTATTCTCAAAATATGTAGTATACATAATACATCTCCAAAGTTAGAATATTAATTCAATAACCTTCCATTTCACATATATGCAATATTTTTCCATGAAATAACATCAATTGAGATAACATCAAATGAGATACCATTCATATTGATAACAAGGCACAAGCACAATTAATTCATCCAGTAATTCACATTTAATTCTGTACATATATAATAATAGTAAATATACTATGATAATTAAAGCAACTCGAACTTTATGTTTACTTTCTCTCTCAATTGAATAATTGAATTAATTATTGAAAACATCATCCAAAAGGTCAAAATCAAACAAATATAACTTTGTTTACAAAAGCCAAACACGATTTGCACGTTCAACTCCAAAAAGATTAATTATTTAAATCAATTAATTAATTATCCTCACTCACTTTCATGATTGAGCAAATTACAAACCACTTGATTGTCTACCTCCCATTTCCTTAATTCGATCAATTCCATTTCTGATGCATTAATAGCTTCTTCAATCACACCAATTATGTAATCAATTCCAGATTATTCCATCTACCTCTCAATATTTCAACCATTTATCAAGATATTCTACTACATGATCTCAAGCTGCTCATTTCAAATCACAAATTTACATAAAACCTCTTTCTTCTCAAAAATGATCAGAGAATCAATATCATTCACATAACAAAGTAATGCAAAGATCTTAATCAAGCTTTTGACATCTTCTAACACACATCTTTGATCAACACACGCATGTTCTTCAAGATTTTGCATGCACAATCATGGAGACTTCACATTGATACAATCAAACCAACATCTCTGCGAACACACTCTAACACAGGATAATAAAGCTATTTTATTTTGAATTCATTGTTATTTCTTTTTGTTAATTTCATTCTTGAATTCTTGATTTTATAGTTACATTTCATGAGTAATGGGCATGAATCATTAGCATTTTGTTGTTTAGATTAGTTTCTAATTCACCAATTCGATCTTTCGGCATCTTCTTGATTTCCCCCTTACACAAGTTACAAAGTAGCATCATTTCAAAGAATATTAAAACATAGCACTTGGAAGAAGATGGATATATTGGGGAAGATGCCCCAATCATTCAGAGTGACTAGGAGGAAAAATGGTGAGAGTGAATATTAATATTAGATTTGAGGACACTTCCTTGAGAGGATAGGTGGGTTCAAGAGAACACATGCATGCTCTCAAAATGGAAGAGATGATGCAAAATGATGAATAAAAGTCAGGGTGGGAAGATAAAGAGATAATGGATGGATGAGATGACAAGAAAGCAAGCATGTACAAAAGGATTCATGGATAAATATGATGTTACCTTGGGAAAACTAAAAAGCTAAGATTGATTGATGATGGATAAAATATTGTTGATGTGGGAACGATATATCTTGAAACAACACAAGGATTAGGAAGGATACATCCCAATGATGATTGTAGTGTTGGAAATGTGGGAATGATATATCCTGAAACAAAACAAGGATTGGGAATTGTGTAAGGAGAATAATGGGAAGTGATTGAAGACTACAATTAAAGAAAATAGGGTTAGAAAATATCAAGAACTGTTGGTGGAATAATTGTCTGTACCCATTTATTCATTCTAATTAGGTAATTTAGGGATATATTCTCACATGGATAAGCTTTCATTTAGGTAAAAGATTCTTTCTAGAAGCTTATTGGCTTATCTAGAACTTCTCTATCTTATCTAGCTAGGATGCACTATTTCCTAGGTGGATTAGGATTTGTTGGTTGTCTCATGTCATAGATTTAAGACACTTGTTATAATCTTGTCTAATCTTATCTCTCATTCTTGCCTTTATAAGCAAGGTATCTCATGTACATTTGCATTCAATCATATTCAGCCATTAATCAATCTTACATTGTGAAGCAAGCTTTCTTGCCATCTTCTTGTAGGAATTGGTTTTCCTTGGTCACAATTGGATCTTAGTAAGCGAGGAGTCACCATTTACTCCCAGAACCCACAAAAGAAAGATCAACTAAACCCATTAACCAATGAAGTTGAATGCAATGAATCCATGAATAAAACACAAATCAATAATGTAATTCTAATTAAGATCTAAATACTCAAAGACACATGTAAACCTTGTACTCCATTGTTTGGAATTATGCCAATTTGATATGTGGATTGCTCAAGTGTGCATAACCCATGTTGTAAAATCTTGGTTGATGATTATCTTGATCATAAATTCTCAAAATTAGGATAAATAAATGCTCTCAAAATAATATCAAGTTCTCATGATAATTATGGATTATTTTAATGAAGGAGATGGCTTGTTTTATAGAATTCTAGGATATTTGATCAACGGTGGAGATCAGAGCATGAAGATCAATCGATGAGATTAGATCAAGAGATCAATGGTGGAGTATTATTGAGAGCTTTAGTTAACTGAAAATATCTCCTCATTTCAAGAAAATTAGTTTAGGATATTTTGGAAGGAAAATATTTTTAAAAAGGAATATTCCCTTTTTAAAAATGGAATATGGCATGTGCAAGTTGGAAGAAAATTAGTAATTAAATAATTAAGAAATTATTTAATTGTGATGTGAGAGGGAAATTAGGATTTAATTAAATAATTCAAATTATTTAATCTTGTGTGTGAGAGAGAAAATTAGTATTAATTAAATAGTTAAAAATTATTTAGCTAAGGTGAAGAGATATAAATTTTAATTTAAGGGGTGGTGGGCCTAGCTTGACTAGCTAAAGAATCCTATTGAAAGCAAGAGATCACAAGGTCTAGTCTCCCCCCATCCCCGTGGTATTGAAGGGTGTGTCATGCCAGCACCACCGGTCATGTGAAAAAAGTTTACCAGGTGCATTGTAGTTTATAGGGGGACGGATACCCAACCGATTCCTGCAGTCTAATATATATATATATATATAATTAAGGTGGATAAGAGGAAAATTGATGAATTTTAATAAATTAATCAAATAATATTAATTATTCAATTAATAGAGGAAAATAATGGATTTAATCAAATAATTAGAAATTATTTAATTAAAATTGATGAATTAGAAGATGATGAGAAAAATGGTGGAAAATGGTGAATTATGAGTGTGTGATGTGTCAAAACAATTTTAGGTGTCTAAATTTTCCCCTCTTTGAGATAATGTACCTATTACATTGTTTCAAAGATGTGATGTTGATTGGAAAAATTCTTTAAAAAAATTATGATTCCTCACTATGCCTTAGCGGACGAAGGAAGGATGGTAGGTTGCCCCCTTGAGAGGTCGGCCAAAAAAAAAATTAGGTCGAGCTCACAACAATATGATGGGATAGGTTCAATGAAGAAGAGGAGGAAAAATCAGGTCCTATGAGGCCAAGAAACTGATTAGGAAATATGGGAAAGACGAGAAATAGGTTGAAGGGGGATGGAGGGATGAAACCTAGGGTTTTGGGGACCATATATATACATTTGGGGTCATTTTAAATTAATTTTCACCATGAGAGTTTAGGATTTTTAGAACTTAGAGTCATTTTGGTTCACAAACACCTTCTCATGATGGCTCATATTCCATGTGCCCCACACCATGTTGGTGCAGTCTGTCAATTCCAATAACCCGCTGGAGTACACCCCCGGTATGTACCTAGCCTTTGTACCTTTGCATGTAGTTGTAAGAAAATTAAATGTTAGCTAAAGGTAGGACATCATATGTATCAAGTTAGACTCAATGCATCTAAAATTCGATGCAACAGATTTGATTTTAGCACGATGCTTTTGTAATAAATCCTCAAAAAATATGGAGGAACTAGTAGAAGCATTGGCATGAAAAGAACCAAAAAATATAAGATCTTATATCTTAGGATAATCTTTATGTCCACGGAAAAATCCCAAAAATAACACAACTAAATACCTTTAATCAAATAAGCCTACCAAAAGATAAGATATTAAACCACATTTAAAGAGGAATATCGCATGTTAATTTACCCCATTATTTTGGAGTAGGGATTCTTGGATTATCTTCAAGAAATAAAGCATACAATAACAAATGAATAAATTATAATGAAAGCTATTGATGAAATCCTAATTCTAAGTGAAACATGTTGATAGAAGACTCATCAAAACAACGTACCTACTTGGAAATAATTCACAATCTTGAGCCAAAAAATAGGTATCTCAAAGAAGGAGATATTGAAGGTGTAGACTGAGGATTGTCAATATGGGTCGATTACACTTGATCCATGATGAATCGAAGCATAATTTAGCCACTAAACCTCAATCTCAAACAAAATCATTCAAATTGAAAGTTAAACTAAGAATTTATTGAAACTAAAAATTGCAAACTACGAAAACAATTAAATGTCTACTCTAACCCATTTGAAACTTATCCCATTTTGGAATTGGTGTCATGTTGATATGGAACAATGACCCTTTCCCAATCTCGTGATTTGTGAGCCTGTTTCAATCGATTCTATGGAAGAGAATTGATGAAACCATTGTGATAAATGGATAAAAACCTTATTTATGCTAAATTAAACATGATGCAAGCTAAATTAACATGATTTTATGCTAAATTGATCTAATCAGGCAATTAAAGAAAATTATGTTAATTCTAAGCTAAAGATAGGAAACTTTAATTTATAACAAGCTAAGATGGATGCATGGAATCCATTAATGGAATATTTCTCGTTACTATGTCCTCCTGTCCCTCCACCTTCCATTTAGGGATAGAAAACGAGGAAATGAAGGGTTGAGATCAAAAAAATTAAGCAACCTATCAAGAACGATGGAAATAGAATACATGGATCTATGGATTTTCACTCAATGGACAGCAAGATGAGAATTGACCATGGAAGCTCCATGATTTACTCCCAAATGTTACGCTTTATCTTGACAATACTGCTTTTCCGCCAAGTGACTCTGTCTCAAGATGTTACAACCCCATTTCTGTCTTATAGCCTAAGTGGAGATGATCGATGAGAGAGAACATTCCTCATGGCATGATTAAAAGATATTTTACAAAATTAAAAGAAAAATGACTTAGGAAGTAGATATGAATATTCCATGGGAATATCTCTTTGAGGAAAATCCATTTGAATTGAGCGACTGAACAAATTTTAACTCACAATTAGGGCATTAGAAGAATTGAATGGATATTCATTAAATTAAATGATTTAATGAAAGGGGAAAAGTTGAAATGACATTTAATTAAATAACTTAGAGTTATTTAATTAAATAAGATGACTTAGGGAATTAAATTATATACTTTGATTTATTTAATTTAATGAGATGAAATGCTAGCATGAAAGGGGGTGAATTGACCCATTTAAATGTGTTAGGTTAATAGATGAATGATTGCAATTAATTAAGTGAAAAGATGATGGGTTTCGAGAGGAAATGATGTTAGAAAACCTGTTTCGAGTGCATGATATCATTCGGGACATTTTTTAGTGTCTACAGAAGGAATAGTTGAATATGATGGAAAAAGGAGCTCATCTTATTACATAAGAATTTATTAATATTCACAGGATGAGATAGGGGAGGTTAGGATCACAAATTTTCTATTGGAATTTAATGCCTACCATATTATGTATCCATAAGGAGTTTAGAGAAGTTTCCACAAAGTGAGACATAATCAAGATGGATTTTTGAAGAAATTTTGAAATTTTTGATCCAAATCCAAGGATACACAATATGCTCCAATGAATTAAAGAATTCATAACCCTATAAAAATAAGAAATCAAATACACTTTTTGAAAATAAAATACATAATATTAGTATTATATATTTGAATGGTTACCAAAACTATTACAAAAGATGGCCCTCTAAGAGAAGATGAAGATCCTAAGAATTTGATTGTACAAATAAGAGAGGATGAGTGATAAATAGTATACAAAATGAGGGATAGAATTAGGGATAGAATTGAATACTTCTATAAACTATTGAAAATTAAAGAAGAAAATAGCTTAGAGTATAAGCCCAAGATGGCTAAGATTATTGATTACTAGATTAAGGAGATAGAAGCAAGTAAATATCCAAAGAAAGAAATAAGGAATAAATATAAGGCACAAAAGAAATTAAGGCAATATGACAATAGTTCAAAAATGAATGAAGAAGAACCAAAAAATTAGAACAAGTGCTACAAAGAAAAAGGAATAAAGCGGTATAAGAGAAAGCCCAAACACTTGCTTTAGAAGGACAAAAATTTATTAGAATATTATATACAATAGAAAATTCATTAGAAGTCTAGCTCCAACTTATCCTACTACCACTACAAACAAAAAAGAGGTAATTATTGAAATAATGGCTGATTTTATCATATAACAAAATCATACAATATGGAACAAATCACTCAAGAATTTTTAAAGGAGATGAACAATATGTTACAAATAAAATTGTCATAGAGAGAAATATTTCAACATAGAGTTATCAATAAAAACAAGAGCAATGGACTAAGTAGTTAAAGACAATGAACTCTCACCAACATAAAGTAGGGTATAAATTCTAAAATATTGAGAATTGATAAAAAAACATAGGGTAGATGCCCTACTACACAACATAGAGAAAATAAATATTTAATAAAAAATATGAAGTTGTAGTGGCAACACATACAACAAAATAGTCAAGTACAGGAAACCACAAAAGGAAGAATAAAAAGCTACACTAGAGCAACCACAACCAAAGAAACTATCATGAATAGAGCAACCACAACCAAAGTAATTACAACCAAAGCAATCATAAACAAAGCAACTGGAGCACATCAAACAACATGACATAACAAGCATAAATAAAGGTATAAATTCTTGTGGATTCAATGAGTCCAAATATAAAAATATAGAGACTAAGGATAGTCTCCAAAGACAAATGAGAGGAGAAAAAGATAAAGAGGGAAAGGAAGAGGAAAAATAAAATGAAGAATCAATTCATACAAAAATAAGGGAGATATTAGATTATCTAACTAATCCACCTAAAAATTAAGCAACTAATCTAATAAATCAAATAAAATAATATTTGGAAAAATAGAAGTAATCAACTTTATTAGTGATAATAAGCCCAAGCATACTCCAATAGGACCTCATAATGACTTCACAAAAATATCACCAATAAAAATATGGAGTTGGGAGAAACCTTTAATAGTAGTGCAAGACACAATTTAATGTATAGAAAATATCACATTAGAGGAAGACATGGAGAAGATGGTCCAAGCAATACAACTACTGCTACAACAAGTATAAATAGATTCATCAACAATAGTAGCTACTCAAATAGAAGGATCAATACAAGGACTTTTTAATCGTATAAGTGTTTGGGAGTAAGAATAACAAAATATCAAGAAATAAATTATAGAAAAATAAATAAAACAGATAAATTGAGCTCAGCACAACAAAAATGGAGAAATGGTTGACATGACTTGGACTAACAACTGAAGAAGTTTGAAGACACTTGAAATAACATCATTGTATTATATTAGCATTGCACAAATTGGCCACAAATAAATTTGGCCTAAAACACTCAAATAGATGCCTTGAAATCTCAAATTCTAAAATCTTTAAGAAACTACAACTTTATGGTAGATTTAGATAGATCACGATGATAACTCTAGAATATCTAGATTCAACATACCTAGTTGAATGAATAGAGAATGGGGATGGTAAAATAAACAAAGGAGTTGGGTTTGGAAGTGAATGCATGTTTAGAATTATTATATAGGCCTCTCCAAGAAGTATGACAAGTCATTACTACACTAGTAGAACCAACCATCCTAGTAACGACATATAGAGGGTATGTAGAAATTTAAGTTATGACACATCATTTTTAGTCTATGATAAAGAAATGGTATGATAAGTACAAGTAGATAAAGGCTACCCATAAACATATACTACCCTAGACTTCACACAAAAACATAAGAGGATGTTATAATGAAAAGATAATTGTTTAGACCCTAGGAGAATGTCAGTAGGTCAAGAATCATAAATAGGATGTACTGGTAGCATTGAAAGATCTTTGTGGTGAAAAATATAATCATTTGGTACCTTATACAACACATCCAAGAGATATAACAAGGGTGAGGGACATATATTTCCATGTATTCATAGAAAAATAAGTACCACATAATGGTAGGTGTATTGTGAAGTATTGAAATGTATAAATGCAAAAGTAATAGATACAACACAATCAATGAAACATTGTATTAGAGAGTTAAAATCACAAAACTAATCAAATTGAAACAAAGAAAATTCCCTTTAAATTTGTCCCATCATTTCCTATCTCCAAGGATTCATGAAATCATAATGGCTCTCAGATTGTTTTGTGCACTATGTCCTTTAGAATGACAACCTAAAGAATGGAATGCTAGAAAATGCAAGAAATTTATTCCTACATGATTGATAAACTATATGATTGATGAATGATTCTATGATAATGATGGTGTAATAAGGATATGATGCTAAATACTATGATGCAAATGTTGTATGAAAACTACTATGATAACTAAAATGTAGTTACCAAACTAAGCCATGATTATGCTAATGAATTCTAAATGCTAAAATTGCTAAATGCTCACAAATGCTCTAATGAAAATTCTGCAGAGTAAGATTGCTCAAAGTTGGGATATAAAATGTTGTAGAATGAGGTTGTATTTATAGAATTCCCAAGGCATATTCTGATATGGTAGCAACCAATGGTCGGGATTTTAGCTAGAGAGATCGAGGGTGGAGGATGAAGAAGTTGGAGAGAATCAAGGAGAGTGTTCCCTTTAATAGAACACTTTGCCAAGTGTGAGAGAGAATAAATGGAGGAAGAGAGCCAAGTGTCTCTAGTTTGTTTCAGAATTTGTTGAAGCCCAAATTAAATAAATTGAAATATTCAATTTGTTGAGACACATGACATGATGAGGTGGAAGGAGGAAAAAGTTGTGGACATGTGACTAAATTTAAATTTTAGAATTATTCAAATTTAGTAAGAGGAAAGATAATTAAATAAGACAAACTATTTAAATTTTTTTATTTAATTAAGATTAGAAGAATGTGATTTAAGATAAGAGGAATTAGAAAATGTGAACTATATAAATAAATTTAGAATTTATTTATAAGTAGACGAAATAAGAGGTTTATTAATTAAATACCTTGTATTTAATTAATTAATTATCCGAACTGATTTTAGGTGTATACATTTTGCCCCTCTTTGAAGTGATGTGTTTACACATTGCTTCAAAGAAAAAATTGTTGATGATGTTGATAAAAAAAATTCAATATACCCCAGACGCTGATTTTCGAGTGATGATGGATTATGCCCCCTTGGGAGATAAATCAATGAATTTTTGAATTTTTAGGATTTTTTGAATTTTTTGAATTTTTTATGATTTTCTAATGATTTGATGATGATTTCAAATTTTTAATGATGTCTCAACGATTTATCTCCCGAAAAATAAGTAGTGACCTATCAGGTGATTAGCTGATTAATTAAGGCCCTTTTTGAAAAATAAAATG
The DNA here is from genome assembly GCA_007258455.2 of Sequoia sempervirens. Lineage (NCBI taxonomy): Eukaryota > Viridiplantae > Streptophyta > Pinopsida > Cupressales > Cupressaceae > Sequoia > Sequoia sempervirens. The sequence continues at coordinate 3,654 of VDFB02127287.1, read as the reverse complement.
AACTTAATTCCTCTTTAATCACCCCTTAAAAAGGTAAAAGGATGAAAAAGAGCCTCATTTGTGTCATTTGCATTTTGAAAATTAGAGTGAGTGAGCAACTTTGTACAAATTTAGCAAGATGGTGATTATGATCCAGACCCACCGATTCGGAAATATTCAACTTCTCAATACTAACCGTACCGACCGTAGATGGATCCCCTGCACGCATTCCATGAAGTCCCTGCGACTTGAATTGATTTTGACATGCTTTTTCACTTTTGAAATTCATTTTCAAGCATTTTAAAGTATTAGGTCTGGATATAACATTGGTAGACCGTTTTAGCTTTGATATGGACTTTTTAGTGACATGTTAATTTTTTTTATATTAGATTCTATGATTTTTAGCTTATTTATTAAAATTTTAAGATCCATATAATCTTTTTAGCACAAATGATATTTCTGCATAGATGACAAGATTTAGCACATTCAACAAAGTGAATGCTATTGGGTCCTTAGCTTATTGATGTAGTGAAATGATGATTAATGAAATGTTTTAGTAGAATTGGTGACGAAGAATTTTAAGAATTCATATTTTTGGTGCATTGACAAATTTTTCAGCGATTTGCTTTTTAGTGCATAGAACACTATTTCATAATTACTTTGTAACTGCATTGATGAAATTTAGATTAGACTCCTTGATTTTGATGATTGTTGATCGCATCAACCAATATTTTGATGTTGTTTGATGGTGTTGATAGATTACATGATGATTGATCTCATGATAGGTGAGATTCAATGATAGGATGATGATGATTGACCTCATGATAGGTGAGGATCAATGATAGGATGATGATGATTGACCTCATGATAGGTGAGGATCAATGATAGATGCTCACAAAATGTAATCAAAATCTCATCAGAGCTGATTAGATTGATAGGTTGATTGATAAGATTGTTGATTTGTGATATGTGATATGTTATGTTGATAGGATCCTTCAGTCTTGGGAGTGATTCCTGAGGACCTAGGATTTGATTCCATATCTAGTGCAGGTTGATCTAGATGTGATTGGATGGTGCGAATTAACTTTTTTGATAGATATGCCCTAGCATAGGATTAATAGGGGAATTCTGACCACTTTGGCAGAGAGGTGGCATAGTGACCACAACACCTTCCACTTAGCTACTGGTGAGATGACAGTGACACTAGAGGATGTTTACCATATCTTGAGGATTCATGTTGTTGGAAAATTGGTTGTCTATTATTCCACGGAGTAGGGGGGCACTAATGCATTGAGGAGAGTCTTCAAGGATGACCAAATTTGTGGATATGAGATTCCATGGTGGGATATGGTTGATGCATATGTGACACTACCATGTGTTCTTGCTAGATTTATTGGAGGATTCTTATGTCCCAACTGCAGGTCGAAGGGACTCTCAATCGGTTGGGGTCGGACATTAAAGAGCATGATCACATAGGGAACTAGATATGCTTGGGGATCCTACATGCTAGCACACGTGTACCATGATCTTCACCAGGTGGTATATCTTAGAGGGGCTAGTTTTTCAGTGGGGGTGACACTACTATAGATATGGGTGTGGGAGCACATAGTTGTCACTCGTCTAGTGGTTGATAGATAGCATCCTGTTGGTCGACCATACATTCATGGATATACAAGTCCAGCTGTCCAGCATAAGCTGGGAAAATTAGAGTACTGTCGAAGGGTTTTGAATGATTTGGATACTATGACATGGAGGCCCTATCTATATTGCAAGCAGTGGCCAGAGGATGATACAGAGATTCCATATGTGTGCACTACTAGATATTTGATTGGGAGGACACCGTTCGTGATAGAGAGTGTTGCGATAGTACGGACGAGTATAGGGTATGCCCTAGGGAGTTTCTCTTTATACAGATAGACGATAAGACATTCTGAAGTGGGGGCCTATTTTATCATATGATGTAGTGTGTGAGGAGTATCATGGGTTACGGGTAGTTATTTGGGAGTACCATCCAAAGATTATAGAGGCTATCATGTCAAATGAGTATGCACACTATTTCTTTGCACATCCTTTCCCAAGGATATCCAATATGGACAAGCTAGTACCTTTATTAGATGATGATCAGGCACCAAGACGCAGGAGGGGTATAGGAGGTGATGATGAGGAGGGAGAGAGTAGTGATGATGGAGATGATGGTGATGGAGATGGTGGAGATGGTGGTGATTGCAAGGATGGGGATGAGGGTGATGGAGGTGGGGGTGGTGGTGGACCAGTGTTGGATGTGCGAGTGTCTCAGAGGAGGAGATCCCTAGTGGTTGTAGCACAATAGCATATTCAGATTTGTTTGCCTTCTCAGCAGCAGTAGACACAGATAGCTTCCTTACAAGATCAAGTACAGACATTACAGTAACATTCTAGCACAGTCCGTGTACGCTTACGGCATACTGTGCAATAGGCCTGCCATCAGCACAAGCTCAAAAGTAACAGTGGATAGATTGCCACCCTACACCAAGAGGATACCCGAGGGCAATGGTGAGTGTGGATCTAGGCCTCCTGTTGTGATACTGGCTAAAGAGGGCTGGTACTCTCAACAACAAATTCACTCTGGATAGGGTAATGGCACCCTTCCCAAGGAGATCTAGACATGTTGTGGTATCATGAGGCAATCCCTACAGAGCAGCAGATTAGTTATGCTCAATCTACCAGGTCAAGATGAAATCATTCTAGGACTACCAACAGGGGTGTCACTGGACCACCTCGCAGAGATCCAGGGGCAGGACCATCAGGTGGTGCAACAGGAGGCACAGGGCCATCATTGTCTAGGGGGTGCAACACATAGCTCCATTATGATCACTTCTGATGTATTTGAGACATGATGTATACACTTGTTTAGTTGAGACATTGATGATTTCTACCATTTTGATGATGTACCTCTTGACATATTTGGATATCATTATACACTTGACATTATTATTTTTTGATTTATATGATATGCAGCAATGATTAGAGATATATATGATGTTTATGTGCTTGTATGATGGATGCAGTTTATTTCTATTCTATAAATGTTTATGCTATGCGATGGTTAATATGCTTATGTTATAGTTGGATATGAATGCAATAATAATGATGATGCATGATTATGATCCTATATGCTGGATGGATGATGTTTTAACACTATATGAGATGGATTTGATTATGCAAATGAGATGCAATGTATGTTATTTTTGTGTTTTTTGAATGCCAATATATGATCTAATTGCTATATGAGATGAATTTTATGATGATTCTAATGTATGTATGATATGCTTATGATGATGCTTTCTAATGTATATATGACATGCAAATGATCATGCAACTACATGAGAATGATATGTTTTTGGTTAATGTCAAATGTACTCAATACATTAATGATAGAGATAACATCATTTTGAAAATTGTGTCAGCCTTGGAAAATCTATAAATGTAGATGCAAAAACTAATATGGATGCAATCTATCCTAACCATGTAAAACTAATATGCAAAGTTATCATTTTGTCAGCCAATTTGTTGTGCTTGGTATCATTATTGAGCCTTTGAATTGTTGAAAGTGAGTACAAACATCGATGGTATAATTAGACCATGATGACCTGAGTACTACTTCCATGATTTTTGATATTGCAAGTTAACACAAGC